>WMED01000568.1:0-33575 GCA_019650415.1 Pipa parva
CCCCGAGAGAGTCAATCTGACTCTCTAGAAGGGGATTTCAGTGCTACATCGGGAAAAAAAACACCCGGTGTAGCACTGAAAGCCGTTCCTCTCTACCTCTCCTTGACCGGCAGCTATTGGTCCGCGGACCACCACTTTGAGAAGCACTGCTCTAGAACTTCAATTGCCAGAATACCAAGTGACCAGGATGTATATGACAACATGAACCAATGTTGTATCTAGCGCTGTAGTATAAAATCAGGTTTGCAGTGCCACAGGGAACAATTATGCAACAGTGAATTAATGGTACATTTTAAAGATTTTTACAATGGTGAAAAGATGCTTGAAGTTGTCAATATCACTTTTGTTAAATTCTTGATATAAAATCTTTCAGTAACATTACATTGAAAAAATGAATGTTTAGAAATGTACAATTTGCCCCATTTTTTTGCTTGCACACGGATACAGAAGACATAAATTAAACATTTAAGAAAACATATATAAATAAAAATAGGATAACAAAGTCTATTCCATAGTAATGCATTTACATATATATATATATATATACTGTATATTTTTTAACATTTAGAGCAAGGGCTGGAACTTAAATACATCTGCAAAAATAACTTGCATTTCTATGTAATGAACGATAAGTAGGTTTTGCAATTGGCAGAATGGTCAATTCTCCCCTGGAATTTGGCAGTCTACCAAGTTTAAAGTGATGTCAGGAAAAAGAATAATTACTCTCTGTAAGTCACAGTTTGTACATTGCTAGTTCACAGCTTAAGGAGAAATTGTGCTCCTTCCCATACCCATACTAAGCTCATTTGGGGAGGCAGGGGAGAACAACTTTTCAGAAAGGTTTGAATTACTAGTGGTTTACGGGGGGGCACACAGGGAGCCAGCAGAGGGAAGGTAAGAAGGATAAACCACATTTGTGCCAAGCTTTAAAAGGGCACACACAGAGACAGCACAAGCAGGAATAATTCTCATAGGAGGAAGCTTCCTGCTGGTAAATCCAGAACTGAGGTCACCATATCTGCTCGTTGCCAGTGCAAAAGAGAGGAAGTGGGTGGAAGAAGTCATTTAAAATAATTAAACTGGTATTCTAGTGATTATGTTATCACAACGTCTAGTCTGAGTTGTTGGGGTGCACTGTCATTTTGTGTTGTTTAAGAGAGCAGTAAAATCACTAAGGGGGGAATTCAGCAAGCTCCGAAGTGAGGCGCGTAGTGTTCGCCTCACTTCGGAAAACTGAAATGCGCATGCTGATGTCCTGCACGCAGCCATCAACATGCGCATTAAAGGGATTCCCCTCCCGGAGAGGAGACTCGAGTGCTCTCGCCGGGAGGGGAATCCCTTTAATGCGCATGCTGATGTCCGCGTGCAGGACATCAGCATGCGCATTTCAGTTTTTCCGAAGTGAGGCGAACACTACGCGCCTCACTTCGGAGCTTGGTGAATTCCCCCCTAAATCTGTCTGTGGAAGAAAGACAGCAGGTAAGCTGATCTCTTCCAAAGCAATTATCTATCTTGGTTGAATTAAGGCAGAAAAGACCCATACTCCCCCCAAGCTGGCTAAAAATTTCAGTACAGCTCTTCAATCAGGTCCTTCAAAGTACAATTCTGTAGGAAGTCTATTGGAGGAGCATCAATGTAAACTCTTCGCTCCTGGGTAAAGCACACCACCAGCCAGCTTTTTTCCTAGATGTGTACTGATTGCTTATAAAAAAAGACAAGGTAGTATAGGTGATACCTTTTATTGGCTAATGAAACAGATGGTAAATGCAAGCTTTCGAGGCTCCTAAGGCCTCTTCGATTGCTTATAAAATCGCCTTATATATCATATTGCTTATAAAATCACCTGGTTCCTTGCTTCCTACTGCTGGCCGTATATGTGACAGTTATACTTACTGTATAAGGAATGTTCCAGGGTGATGGCAGGTAGTTAAAGTAGTTTAAATAGGTTACTCAGCTGAACATCCAAGATATGTTGATTCTGTGGTTTTCTATTCATTAAAGGGATACATGTAAACAAGTCAAGATATAATGGGGGTTATTTATCAATCGAATTCTCACTTTGATAAATGACCCCCATAAAGAGGGAAAGTTTGCCCGGTCGCCCTGCTGCTACCTGAGGGGGTAGGGGTGGCTGGGTCATGGCTGACGGGACAGCCAATCACTTTAGTAGCAATATTTCCCTCCATAAGGGTCATACATCATTGGTGTAAAATAAGTGGCTCCACTGTAAACCATGCCCACTTCCTGTGGTATTCTGCTATGTTATATCTTATGACTATAGGGGTTCAACTGTCAGTTTATTCTGAAGAACTGAGTGGAAAGTTTGGAAAAATGGTTCCTGGTAGGTAGTGGGCAGGGATGACTTAACCATTAGGCCAAGACATGCATACTTACATGATTAAGCTATTCTCTATAGTTTTTTTTAAAATTATATATGTTATATAACCAGGAGGCTGAATCAGAAAAAAAAATCAAATCAGCTAAGCGCTAGTCATTGGTTGGTTAAGCAAACATGGTAAGGTTAGATGATTCATAAAAGGTTAACATATAACTATTTATTTAGCTGCTTCAAAAATAAATCCTATTTTTCTAGCCAACTACTGCACTGTTAGACTAACTACAAGGTCGTTTTGGAAGAGGAATGAAAAAAATAATGAAAACCCAGGGGTCCCTTTACTCACAAGTATTCAAACTATCCTCTTCTTGAAACACGCAGAAACAATAGTCTAAATTAAAAAACAGAAACAGATGGAATGAAGTGCTGATTCCATTAATAAGTAAATAAGTACTAAGGCTCTTTAAACCTTCTAACCCAAAATAGCAGGCCAGGAATCAAAATAATATTCATCATTTAATATGGCAGTCACAGGTTCATTTTTTTTTTCAACAAACTTCAGAAAAAGTCAGAAAGCAGATTGAATTACAGACTAAGGACCTTATTGACTATTGTCTGAATTCACCTCTTGGTGAATCCAGAGTTTTACATGTTGTCAAATTTGCAACTGACTCCTGTGCACACACATGCAAAGAGCTCTAGAGTCCGCGACTTTCGTAGTTGCTTGTAATCGCCACATTGCAGAGCTTACTAAATAAGCGAACATGGGGAAGTGGCGATCAAATGTCAATTCAGAGCTATACATGACCATTTGGACTTTATTTAGTAAGGCGGTTTTTCAGTATGAACTTTTCGGTAATACTGTGTTGACCCATACAATGCAGAGGTTTTTTATAACTGTCTGTTAATTATTTTTGTGGCTAATGAAAGGAATACTAAAAGTATAGCAGAAAGTACAAATTGTACGTCTGCCACCCAACTTTGAAGCTACCACTGCCATTTAACTAATGGTATAACTCAGCTATGATAATGCCTGAAAGCTCTTGGTATAAAATATGGGTGCAAGCTGTGCGACTGATTAATGTGTTTTGTGTTGGCAATGTAAAGTGCATTAAACCACATCTGTAAGTGTGTATAACCATTGCATTACAAAATGGGGGGGTGTCGCAGGGTAGGGGGTGGGTGTGGGGGGGAAGGCCCAGGGCGCCAATAGGGCCAAAACCGCCCCTAAAGTCACCATTGTCCCTTTTGAAGCAATAGATGCCTGAAACCACACCAGAACCCTGCTATCAACCCCCCAATTTCCCACTTTGATGTGGAGAAGTCAAACAGGTGAATTTGGAGCACTACGCCTTGTCAAATTGGCGACTGCGACAGACACCACCGCTTGATCAGTAGTCAAAGTATTTGTGCAGGCGCACGCAAAATGGTGTGGAGTGCTCCGTAAGATCACAACTATCATAATCTCCTGAATGTTATGCGTATTTGCCAAATCACAGAGTTTAATATAAGGTCCATGTTGCGTTAAATAGAGTAAATGGTTTTATAAGCAGTGCTATTAAAAAATTGTGACTTAGGAGATAACCAACTACAGTGTAGCACCCTTCATAATGTTACATGGTGGTTATAACCCAGGAACAGCAGAAAACTAGCATGAGAGAGGTTTTGATGGAACTTGGTAGATATACAGACATCTCTTTGTTATATAAGGCAGTAGTGATCCTTGAATGAGCAAAACCTAGGGTGTGTATATATACAAATGTGTGTTAAGCCAGTGCTAACCCAAAACAGCTTGGAGCTTGACCAGGCTGAGAACTGATTTAGATATCATGTACAGGCTGTGGTTTCACTCTCCATAGATGCAAAATAGGTTTGCTGGCTGACATATGTAAACCAGTGACTGCACATGTGATTTATCTTGGTTAGGTGAAACTCAGTGCACAGTTTTAATGTTAAGAAAAATTAGTCACTCCTAGATATGGGTCCATGGTTCCATTAATGTATTATAAAACTTTGCCCTTTTAACTGGGCTTCAAGGAAGACTGGGATAATTCTGAATTGGATGCCCAGCAGTGTTGTACCTATAGAGATTGCAGCAGTTAACAGTTATGACCAGACCCGAGGCCCTAGGGAGCCCCAACAACTACCACTGTGCTCCCCATTGTCCCTGCTAGGCAACACCACCCTCCCAATTCTCAGCAATTGTAATTTGGTCAGGGGGAAAAACAGAGAGGAGGCAGTGCTGTTGGGGGATGGGGTCAGATTGGCCTCAGGCTGGAGGAGGGTGCATCTGAAAAGTGAGGGGATGCTGATGCCCATCCAGATAATGTAGTTTCATTTTCTTCAGAGCTTATAATTAATAATTATATTATTATACATGGTACGATTCCTGATTCTGGAGTGCACAAGAAACAGATAGAATTTCTCAGCTTTAGAGTATGCACAAAAAAATAATTTTTTTTTTACTCCTAATATACAAAAGTAAATGACTACCCTGGGCTGGTTATCCTTAACCTGTAGAAACTTAGATCAGTATTATCAATCCAACATTTATTTTATTCAATCTTCCTGGGTGCATCAGTCCCCAGTCTATCTATCTAGCATCTATTTTATCAACATTCATATAACAATCAAGAATTTTATTCATATAAAAATGTTACTCTTTGGTTATGACCTAGATAACAAAATGATGCAGTCCTTCTTATGTTCTCTGCATTTTATGATGTGAATGCTTCCACCTCTCCAATTCTGTTTTTTAGCTAGCACTCTCTAGTGGTTCTGTCTATCTGTCAGCATCTGGAACTTTCTGCCACCTCCACAAGGGGCTCTGCATCTTTGGGCTTGTTTTCTCCATCACTGGAGTCACATCTTTGAAAAGTCAGAATTGTGAGTTCAGTTACCTCAGCTACCAGCATTCTCATTAAGAATCAGCAGTACAAATACTCCATTGAGTAGCAAACCACATCAGTTAGCTTTCACAAGCTCCCTTGTGCCTGTTTGCCTTTCTTCTTAAAGTACCTGTGTGTTTGTCAGCTTTTCATCTTTTTCATTCTACTATTGACTGCAAAGAAATGTTGCTACAAGCATTGGTGGATTTAAATCTCAAGAGCATAAAGGTAAAGAATGTTGTCACCTGAGGCCACACCTTCTAACTGGCCACACCCCTTTGTTCAGTGAGCTTAAGCACTATCTCTGTGACTCATAATTTTATGTAAAGTGTCAGGTTCAAAGTTTGAATGATAAAAATGCACCTTAACATGTATCCCCTAATAGTCATTGCCAATGTCCCTGACTGGTACAGAGGTGTCCTTTCATCTGAGCCATCACTGGAAGAAAAGAGTAAAAATCACTGAGATTGCATTTTTTTACTTAGAGTTTCTTATCAGCGATTGTTAATCCAGGAGAGTGTAATTCTGGTAGACAAAATCATGTGCATTTGCTCTCTGCCTGTCTACTGTTTGTGTTGTGAAGGGAGTAAGTATTCTATGGTAAGTGCTTCTGACACCTGATTATTTAAAGCTTCTACAACATTCACTGATTTATTGTTTTCCTAATATACTGGAGATACAAATGCCCTCTTTTGTTCGCAAATACTCCATTACTGCTTATTGCACAAATAAAAAGCCTTTCATAGTGATGTTAGGTGTATTCTTATGTTTAATTTTATGCATAAAAGATCTGCTTAGTCTTAACAGACTTTAAGTGGACAATTCATTATGACATAGCCATTGTGCTCTTGATTGACCCACTTGTGCTTCTTGCAGGATATCCTTGGTATATGTCATTTTTGGGTGGCCCAAGGATTAAAGTTTACACAAAGACTAAGCAAAAAATAAAAAATCATATCATAGTGATGTAGTTTTATTGTGCTATCTCCTGCACCTCCTAGTGTTTAATATGCAGTATTTAGCAAGCAGATATTTAAATCCTGGCAGAAATAGTTAAATGGTTTATTTGGTGACTAATAAAACCTCATCTGTAATCTTAGTAACTTTGTGGCTTTTTAATAAGCTAATACAGGAATAGAAAGCAATACATGAAACCCCAATCAGGGGAAGTTGGTTTACATGAAAAACATAAATAATGTGGCTAAGTCCACTATCTTTTTTTACTACTGAAATCCAAAGGCCAAGTATTTAATCCATGTTAGCCTTTATTTGTCTGGTAGTATATGTTATCAGTTTTCTCTGTTGACTTTGTCATAATGTGCTATTGCTCTGTTTTGTTGTAAGACCAACATACTGTTTTCAGTGTATTTAATTATGGGAAAAAAATGATAAATCATATGGAAGAAATAGAAAAAATGTGACTGGAGTAGATGGTATTGTGCTAGAGTGGAAGTAATGGTGAAGGTACGTAGCAACTGTTTTAGTAGTTTTCAGGATGCAAAAATTAAGTAGGCATCAAGTTTCCTTATGGGAACACTGCCTAAACACCTGACCTAGTTATGAATCCCACTCCCAAAGTAATCTTAATTTCTAATTATCGACAACAACTAACAGGATATTTACAATGAAGCAGCCAGAAGCTTACTTCATTGCCTAAGTGCATAAACAAAGAAGAAATGGATCAAATCGTTTCTGTTATATATCATATGTGAATATGTTTTACATAACATTAAATGTGAAACTCTTATTCTTCTGAGTTTGTTATAATGTGCAGTTTACCAACCAGCCTGTTGCCAATTTGTTTCACTATGAGCTGACATAAATGAGACTGTTAAACCACAGTATTCAGCATCAGCATTTGTGGCACCTAGTATGTTCAAGGTTCCTCAGAGCTAAGAGGCAGCTTGCAAGCAATGGATATGGTGTCAACCAGATGTGCACAATGCCAGGACCAGAAACATAGTGCTTTGTGTTCTCTAAACATGGTAACTCTTGAGTACACTCATACCTTTCATAATCTGCCCAACATTTATGCCAAATATTAGTTTGTTATTGTGAAAATATGACGAGAGCTTAGCCTTCTGCTTATGAGTAAATCCTAGTTCATGCACAGTTACTTTATATATAAGAAAGGAACAGGGTGTTGGTTCATAAAACATGAATGGATCTTTCCACAAAGAAGCAGGAAAGTAAAGAGCTCATCTCTCTTATACATGCAAATTCTATTAATAGTCACAAAACAGACAGGAGAACTACTGGAAAATAAGTTTTCCACATTTTACTTTTATATTATTTTTATAATATTTTTTTCATCTGTAAGACTTTTGCAAATATATTATGTAATATGACTAGTCTGTTCTGTGTTCCATGAATACTGACACAGTAAATAACATCATAACAATATTTTGCAAGAGATATAACTTAAAGAACACTAAACCACTGAGCTGTAAGGACCAATTAGTAGTTCATTTTAAGAAAGGGGGGAAGACCATCACATGGTCCATTTGTCATGGGCATTTTGTGGAGGTGCCTTGCTCGTAAAATAGACTTTTAATATTTTAAAGGATCCTCTTACCAGGCCAACAACTGAGCTGACAGCTCTCCAAAGCTCTGAGGCAGATATGCATTTTTGTTTCTACAATTGGAATCCATCATGATCATAATTTGGAGGATCTGATCAGAGATCCATCAGTAACTCCTTTCTGCTAATTTGGAGAGCATCAAGTCATCAAAAGTATTTGGTCTTATAGGGCAACATTCTGGTAAAGAACTGTTGATTTGTTAATGATTAACTGAATGAGCAGCTCAGTTTCCATCCAGTTCAGCCTATTATCTTCCAGTGTTGATGTAGAGGAAGATAAAAAATTGTAAAAAAAAAAAAAAATACAATAATCTTAAGGAAAAAATCCACCTCTACTGTAGTTATCTAATACCCACAACTTTAATGTACTTACCCTCAAGAAAAGCATCCAGGCCACTTTTAATCTTTTATTAAATAAACCATGACAACTTCCCCCTCTTCTGTATTTGTGGAGAAGCTTTCTTTTCTCTAGACATAAAGGATGTCCCCTTGTCATACTTGAGGCAAAATTTATTAAACTTGGAAAGACCACTCTGGGTTTTTTCGAGTTTCCCAAGTGAAACCTTGCATTGTTCTCGCAAGATTTTTTTGAGTTTTTGCGATCAAGATTTTCAATAAGTGTTGAATGAGCTTGCCTGGGACTGTAGTCCACCTAAAATGTCCTCTGTATCCAGGTAGGCCAGTCCAATACTCGAGGATGCCTACATATTGGGATAATTTTTCCTGTGTTGGCTTCATGTCCCCTCTGCACCCATGGAAACTCTGCCACTGCCAACAACAGATGATCCCCAAGCAAAAAAGACTTTAGAGAGGTATGTTTTCTTGTGAGTGTCTTGACCTTCTATTATTGGATGTATGTCTTGAAAACCTTAAGGGAAAGCTCTCAACATCTGCATTTGATAGCTGTTCATTATAGTGTAATTGGTTAATTGATTAAACAACAACTGCTCTAGTGTTAATGATGCTTAAAACCTGCAGCATATTTTCATTTCCACAAAACATAAAATATTGCATTAACAAAATAAAAAATGTGCATAGCAAGTAAATGATAAAGGAAGAGTAGAAATGAAACCCGCTTGGACTAGTGCTGGCTGTTTGTCAAGTGCTTGTACAGTCTTGGCTTTCACAACGGAAAATGAAAAGCGTGTCTGATGAGAAATGGATTTTCAAGTTGTGAGTGTGGGGAAGAGAAGAAAAGCATTTTAAAAAGAAGGAATTGTTTTCATTATTAAGAAACAAAGCAAACTGCTGATTCAGGAATAGTTAAGAGTGGAACATAAAAAGAAGACTCCCCCATTATTAATTACTTCATCCCCAATGTTGGAGGATGAGTTCCAGTAAACTAGCCTCTTCTTAGCTAAGAATAACTCATGGAAATGCCTAATCCAGGGTAAAGTCTGACATTAAAATCATGCCTTTGAAAGGACAGAATGTGCAAGAAATAAATGTTAGCCAAGTGAATGCATACATATTCCTAGAAATTGATTATTTATTTTGTATGTCTATATAGCGCCAGCATTTATTGCAATGCTTTACAGAGATTAACTGTTTTCACTTCAGTCCCTTCTCCTGTAGTTTCCCTACACCAGCATTGGGCAAACTTAGATGAGGAGGGAGCCATTTCACTCCATCCAGTGGAGACAGTTTTTTGTGAGCCACAAAGGGGGAGGTGCGCACCTCATGACCTGACGGTGGCCAGTCAGAAGAGGCGTTGGGCTTCAGAGGTGCACTCCGAGCCACAACAAGGTGGCAAAAGAGCTGCACTTTGCCGACCCCTGCCCTACACAGTCACACACACAGATGGGCAGGCTATGGCAAATTTTGTTAGACTTTCAAATTACTGAGAATATACCAACTTCATGCAGAAGTTGATACTTTACTTAAAAATTACATTAATTTCACTTTGTTTGGTCCATCTCATGGATGTGTGTTACGTAAAGTTACTTTAAAAAATAAGGGCACCATAAATAAATACATTTGCAGTCAGCAGGCATACAAGTAACAAACAGTAAGAAAAGATCAGAATTATGAAATTCACTTTTTAGTAAAAAGCATGGCTCCCTAGACTCAAGTTACATTTTATCCTTGTCTTGACAGCTGTTTATATTCCAAGTCAGTGTAATGTTTCTTTGAAAAATGCTTGAGCTTTTAATATAAATGTATTCCTTTACAATGGACTCTGATAACAACATATAAAAGCCAAACTTTCATTCTAGGCAGGTTCCCATTATTTGTTAGAAATGGTTTTGGTTTGGGGTTGAGAGAACTTGATACACTTTTAAAAAAATACCATAGAAAGGATGCCAAAGGTTCTACCATAAGCTCTCAGGAGTTATTAACTCTGCAACTCTGATAGATCTAGGCTTTCAGTCAAATAAGTCTGTTTAAAAAAAAAAAAAATATATATATATATATATATATAATATATATAGATATAGATATCAATATTTAGTATTCATTTGTTCTTGTTTCAATTATACATTAAAGTGATATTGCAGGGGTGATGTGTTCCATAGTCTGATTTGTCTCAGAGGAAGGTTGGTTATATTTAACATTGCGAGCAGACTGCAGCTGCTTTGTCGCTCCAATACGATGGACATGAACAGTTCAAGGAGTATGTAATGTGGCCACTGTCAAGCTGCAATATTAAGTATTTTGTCATGTGCCCCCTTCACTGGAGCTGGTTCTGTTGCCAAGTCAGCTGAGGCACACAGTATGGCAGTGCCCTTCTATTGTATTTAATAAATTACATATGCCAATAAGGAATGTTCTGTGTATAATTAGGTAAGATGCATAATACTAGTTTTATAAAGTGTGTTCATTTAGACTTTGATGATAGCCTTGGAGTGGTTAAATCTGATTGACTTGATGAGCCACATTTGAGAGGAGAGACTGTGTGACAGTGTGGCTGTCTCAAAACTGTTTCTTTCACTTCTGGTGTCTCTTGGACAAAACTGTGAAAAGCTAAAGGCCTGCCTAACAAACAGTGCCCTGAGCCAACTGGTTTAAATATAAAATGCTCTGTCACCTTAAACCAGTCACAGACATTTGTTTTTGTGAAGTATTTTTACAAAGGCCAAAACATAATGAATGTCTCAATGGTTTCATTATTCTAAAACTAAAGGAACACTCAAGTTGTCTCTCTCTCTTTCTTTTGCTCTTTATTTTTATAATAATGATGTCTCTGACCTCATTATTTGTTTAACAGCTGTAAGCAGTGAACCTTTCACATCTGACTGAAGTACATATCCAGCCTTTGTGTTGGGTATGACAATGCTTTGTTTGTAAACTGTGCCATATATCCTTTAAGATTCTTGGACGGGGATCCTGTAATGGCATGTTTCCAATCCTGTACAAAGTTTGAAATCAGTGCTGGAGAGAGGAGCTCCAAATAAAATATCAAGCTTTTGACAGCTAAACTAGATTATGGTTTTACTTTGTTATATTTTAGTGTGATTAGGTACAGAATCATGACTGAAAATGATCACTTCTCTAGCATCTGTTCCCTGTTTTTCTGTATAAACACTGATCATTTCTGGCATTTACACATTGTAATTAACTTTATGGTGGTTATATTTATATTAGTAAGAAAAGATGTAAGTAAATGAAAACTGGTTCTTTGCAGGTGTACCAAATTTTCATTTCAAGTTTCATGTCATGGGGATTAGTTTTTGAGATGAAAAATAGATGTGGACATATGGATATTACTAAGGTGTCAATCACAAACAAAGCTTTGGGGGGTGGGGTTGTTAGAACCCATATCTATAAAGAGTACAAGCAATACCAACAAGTACCAGTACCATCCAAGTGTTGCCATCAAGGCACCATCACCTTGATGACTAAAGAAAATAAAGGAAGGGTTAGTCGCTTTGCTGCAGTGTTTTTTACACAACTTTTTCAAGAACCGCACTTGATAAAGGGCCATGGGATTGTTATTGTGTAGTTCAATTTCAAGGTTTGTATTACTTTTGTTACTGAATTTTATATGTTGCTAAACATAAGGGTGCTTGGTGGTGAACACAGTGACATACTGAAGCAAGACATTCCATGGAAACTGCTCTTAAGGGATAAGTAGACTGCTCTGTGGAGAGATCATGAAATATGACTGGACCACGTAATAGTAAATCCTTACAGAAGTAAAGTGTTTCTTGATTGTGGGAAAAAATAAGAATGGACAATTATTAATTTGCAGAAATGTACTGTTTTTTGCAGTATATTGTTGTTGTGAGAATCACCATTTGAGGTAATGTTATTGCTTTTGCCAGAAAAAACTTTAATCAGCATTGTATCGCATATAACAATAAAAGTTTAGTCACATAACATTAACATACCGTGGTGAAAAGGTTCTGTACTGTCATAGCATGTTAATGAATATGCTCCTGGGCCAGTATATATGAAAAGAAGTCAAAGATATACATGAGAGAGCTGGAGAAAATAAATAGCTTGTTTTTAAGTTTATACAAGTGTTAAGAAAGTGTTTTAATAAAATCTAATGTTGTGTGCTAATCAATTCCATAGGTAGGGTGGAGTCAACTCAATAGCCATGTCATACATCTATGGTATAATTTATTACAGGAAAGCTCATATAACCAAATAAAATGTTTTTCTTTGGCTAATATTTAGTAGTGTTGATTAATAGTCAACATTTTTTCCAAAGTCATACTCGCACACAAAGTGTATAGAGACATTTTTTATCCAGGCTCCTTGACCTATTTAATATGCATTAGCTGTCCTGACCAGGGTCCAGTGCAACCCTTCAACATAATGCAAAAGGTACAGGACAGTCACCAAATGAACTTTAGGGGTCCAACCCCATTTATTGTGTCAAATACAAATGAACACAATGTTTTGAGGACTTCAGTTATGTACCCCCATCATCAGGTGTAGAAAACATGAGCGCAGAGCAATATAAATACTTACTAACCCCACTCCCATAACAGGGGAGCGTACAACTTAACCCATCAGTCACCCAAAAGTACACTGTAAACATAATCCACAATATCTTATATACAGTTATTACATTGTACAAAAATATTCCATTAGGTGACAAGGGTTGGTATTAAGTCACTCTGCACTGATGTTTTATACATTGTATTTCTAAGGAATGCATATCAATGAAAACTGCATTATTTCATATGGAAAGTGATTTACTCTTTAAAATGCCATTTATTTTAAACAATGTCTTAACAGTGTCTCTCTGTGTTATAATGTACAGGTTGGGGCTGAGGACCTGGAGCACAGATCACAGATCATCTGCCAATAAGTTTACAAATGAGGTAAATTAAACACACATTGAGTTTACTAGTGTTTAAATGTGTAAGTAACACCCATACTGCAGCTCTCAATATCCACAAAATCAGATCTAGTAGTGCTTTGGCTTCAACAGACAGTTGTAAATGCATGTGCTCATTTATGTTTTCCTTATGTGGTGCTATTCAGGAAGTATATTGGTTAAATGAGGCAAGTTTCAGGAAGTATATTTCATATAAATCTTTGAAGCGGAAGATATAAAATCCCCAACATTTTCCTGATAGCTTCCTGATTATTTAACTTTAATCACAACTTCAGTTTGCTCTTTTAAGTTTCACATTTATTATTTACTATATAATTTTAGACTTCAATCCTCCCCCCCCCAGGGATTCTGCCTGGTAGTCACATAACAAAGTCCAAATTTATAGCAATACGTTACAGAAATAGGATGTGATACTTGCCACTTGGCTAATTACTTATAGACCATTCACTTGAAAATAGGGGCTATAGTGAAGTTTGAAGGACCAGTAATACTCAAGATATAAAAAAAATCCCCATTTGGATTGGTATGGCAGTTATTCAAATGGAAAAAGCGCATAAATTTCACATCTTTGATCAAGGAATTGTTGGGAACACATTCCATTTGGATTAAGCTGCAATCAATAATTTATGGACATCACACAGATCTTTTTGCATATGGTTTTGCACATTTAATGACTATTTTCCATTTAGCGCTGTTCAGTTTTTTTCTCATTACTGTTTGTGTTGTACAGTTATTCAAATATAGCAGTTGTAGAAATCTTTGAAATGAAATGAAATTCATGATTTTTATTGCTTCGTCTGTTTTTATCTTTACTAATAGAGGAAATGTTGGTAAACAAACCTTACCCAGTCCCACTGTTTTCTATAGTTCTTTATATACTACATACACATGAAGTGTGCCGAAGGGCCAATTTTTAAAGCTGCAAAGCTAAAAATCATATTTTTAGACACAATTTAGAATTTTTGGAAGCACAAATTGAATATAAATTTATAAATGCATTTGTGTCATTTAAAGTTTCTGGTGTTACTGTTCTTTTAAGCATATGCTAATTATAGAGTAACCATTATATCTAGATGTGAATCGAGAGTCACAGTACAGGTAAGGACATCAACTTGAATGCAGGCACTCTATGCCATTGGTCGGCAACCTATGGCTCTCGAGCCAGATGTGGCTCTTTTGATGGCTACATCTGGCTCTTTGACTGTAACGAGTGATGCTCACATGCAAGCACCGCTCGTTACAGTCTGCCGGCTGATCGCCGGCAAGCGCTGTAGAGACAGCTCTCTCAGTGCTTCCAGGTTGCTAGCCAATCCGGAGCCGCTGACGTTAGCGGCTCCAGATTCGAAAGGGCTGAGCAGAGCCGCACTATATGGCTCTCTTAGCCGAAAAGGTTGCTGACCCCTGATCTATGCTTATAAATCACAACCACAGTTTCATTGTGTGTACCTTTTATACCATGCTTCCAGTTTAATTTTTTTTTAAACCATATTTTTTACTTATATATATATATACAAAGGTTGTAGAAATAGTTTTAAATGACACAGCAACTTCCTATCCAAGTATCCATACATTAATACCATCCTCTGTTTTCAGACAAGAGAGTAGTTTAGTTATTGGAGGGACTGGCCAGGGCTTTCTATAGTCATCCTTTAATTTTTTTTTTTGAAACTTTGCCAGGGTCAATGCTGCCTCTGAGCTTCTCAGTCTGCATTTATTTATTGCCTTTCAATAAAGTTTCGACATATTTATGGTTTGCTAAATCGTGATTGTTATTTTTCTATTAAGCAACTTAACAGAATTCACATATGTGTAGCATACTTGTGTTTATTTTATAGGCTGTAGAAGATAGACATTCCACACTTTATATTCGGTTTGGGGCTTTTATTTAATAGAAGCTAAATACAAGATGGAACAGAAGTTTTCTTTTGTTAAGTGTTTTTTTTCCCCAAAAATGTATCCATATGCTACAATCATGTGTTTGCGGGGGAATCATAGCATGCTTCAGATGAAATGTGGAATGGTCTGTTGTATGTGCCAGCAAAATGAAAGTTATAGCAAAAATATGCTGGAATGACATAGACTAAATGTACAGTACAAATTCTAAAGGAGGATTTAGTGGTCTCGCTGCTTTTCTGTCCAAGTGTGCCGAAGCCATAAGCAGAGGTGAGTTGTGACAGCATAAAAGAGTAAAGGCACAAATTTTTAACGTACGGAAAGTTGTTAAAGGAGTGTGAGAAAAAGAAGAAGTATTAGACCAGACTGGTTGATGGATCAGATGAGAAGCAAATAATGATTTCAGGACTCTGATGATAATTTGCTAAACTAAATGTGGGGGAATTGGCTATAAATGGTGTACCTTTTTGCTTTGGTTTTCCACAAGTACAGTTATACTCCTTCATACTATATTTATTACTCTTATTTAGTTATTATTCTGGATTCTTATAAAATTACCTAAAAGTTGTGCATGCACTTAGTAGCTTATTTAACAAATGTATTCATCAACTAAAAGAAAGGCATTGGCAATCTGTGAGTAAGGAAATTAGGGCATGGTTAATGGAATGTTTGTGGAAACGTAACATTTCAGCTGCTGAAAAAAAATGTTTCTTCATAGAATCTTGATGGACTTGGATTTCTTCTAAAACTTACTATCTATGCAGTTAATTAAGCTGCCCTTTAAATACATTTAGTACAGAAAATACCACTTTGTGGCAATATCGTCCTTACATCAAATAGAGGAAATGCATTATTTGCCTTGGCAGTGGCCTTTAATCTGACAAAATTGTTTCTAGTGATGGTATATGGAGATTAGATTGTAAGCTCCATGGGCATGGCATGGCATGGCAAAAATGGTTAATGGTCATAAATCTGTTAGTACTGTAGAAATAAATGAAAAACCATTTAGTTAAGTGAAATATATATTATTACTGTTAATTCACATTAAATAAAGTATTAAGTATCCACTGATGTCATTTTTGCAAATGCTAAGTAGGAATTTGTAAATGAATGCCAAATTGTCCCTTGCAATTATTTACTATCTAACTTATCAAAAATGAACATAAATTAAACAATAACATGAAAAAAATATTTCAGGGTTCAGTATTTTACTTTTCTTTGCATGCAATTAAAGGAGACCTATTAGGGCAAAATTTATTAAACTTGGAAAAGCCGTTTGCGCTTTTCCAAGTTTAATAACTTGAGAGAATGATTTGAAGTTTCTCCCGGTAAGTATAGCGAGATTTGCCTCATGCGATACTTGCCATGACAAATTTTTTTTAATTAAATGTATCCATGGAAAGGTAGCTATACTGTATAGCTACCCTTTCCATGGATATAATAATAAAAAAAAGTTTCTCAAGGCAAGTATCGCATGAGGCAAATCTCGCAATACTTACCAGGAGAAACTTCAAAGCATTCTCTCGATTAAACTCAGAAAAGCGCAAACGGCTTTTCCGGGTTTAATAAATTTTGCCCAGTATACTAAAGTAACAAAATAAAAAAGGACAGTTAAAATACTTATCTTATAAAAAGCATGAGCTGTGCTGTAATTAGCCGGCACCCAATGTTTCCCCCAACGCCTCCTTCACAGCGCGCTGGCTGACTGAGAAGCCCGCACGCAGCTCTTTCTTCCTGCTTCACCGGCTTCTACATCATCACACTCATTGTGGGGAGCATTCTCATTGGCCCCCGCAATGAATGTGATGATCTTTAAGCCCTGAAACACCCGAGGTGAAGCGAGGTGGGAGGAGCTGCAGCGCTGACTGCCAGTCAGCCAGCCAGTGCAGTGAAGATTGATCGACTGCCAGATAATTACAGCACAGCTCATACTGTGACAGTAATCATTTGGCTTTGTAAAAGGTAAGTATTTTAACTGTCCTTTTTTATTTTTTACTTTAGTTCTCCTTTAACCTTTACCCCTGGCTATGTTAAGACAGATCATTAATGTACATTCTGCACCCCATCTTGAAAGAAAAAAATAGAAATGTAGATATTTTTGAAAATTTATTAAACAAGAAAAACTGAAATATCACATAGTCATAAGCATTCAGACCCTTTGCTGTGACACTCATATTTAACTAATTGCTGTCAATTTCCCTCTGATCCTCCTTGAGATGGTTCTACTCCTTCATTGGAGACCAGCTGTGTTTAATTAAACTGATTGGACTTGATTAGGAAAGGCACACACCTGTCTATACAAGACCTCACAGCTCAGAGACAGAATTGTGGCAAGGCAGAGATCTAGCCAAGGTTACAAAAGAATTTATGCAGCACTCAAGGTTCCTAAGAGCACAGTTGGCCTCCATAATCCTTAAATGGAAGAAGTTTGGGACGACAGCAACTCTTCCTCAACCTGGCCATCCAGCCAAACTAAGCAATCGTGGGAGAAGAGGCTTGGTGAGAGAGGTAAAGAAGAACCCCAACATCACTGTGGCTGAGCTCCAGAGATTCAGTAGGCAGATGGGAGAAAAACACCCCCATAGCATGATGCTGCCACCACCACGTTTCACTGTTGGGATTGTATTGGGCAGGTGATGAGCAGTGCCTGGTTTCTCCACACATACAGCTTACACCAAAAAGCTCAATCTTCATCTCATCAGACCATAGTGTCAGGTCTAGTCACAATAGTCAGGAAGTACTATGGAACAGTCTGTAGTGGTGAGGTTAGATGCATGCTTTAATTTTCCTAATAGAAATAGTTAACATAATAGAAACTAATAACGTAGCCACACTTTCTTTGTTTAATGTGGGCAGGTAGAGTAAAGCCCCATTAACGTAGAGTATTAAGGGAAGCTATTTATCATAATAGTGAGCTGGAGGCTTTGCAAAAGTAAGAAAACCTGGTACTAAAAGTTTTGTTTAAATTTTAGAACATTCTTTCAGACTTGGGTAGAGACCTTGTTACATTGCTTGTTACTGAAAGGCTGATGTGATTTTTTTCAGTTCTGATGAGTTCTACACATTCATTTTGTTCTGTAATCATAACCTAGCTCATTAGTAAGTAATCCAAGCAATTGGATTTTCCACAAGTAGTGTGAAGCTGAGTTTATTATACAGTCCTGCAACCAGTCTCCCTCTCCAACAGACATTTAAAAAAATCTAAATGGTTTCTACATGTAGGCCTCTTAACCAATAATATGGTTAATATGCTGAGTCTACTTTACTGCAAGGGAAGAGCAAATGACAGAATAAGCATTTTTCTAATTTAATCATGCACAACATGTTTTGGTGAAGCTTCCTTTTTATGGATGCCAAGTCTTTTATGTACACAAAACTTTCTGTCTACTTCATAAAGATTATAAGGATTATATAAAGAGTATATTTAGATTTTAGAAAAAAGAACAGACCTAGACTTGATTTCCTCTGCTTTATTTAAATCCAAAGTCTGGCAAACGTATACAGATTCCCTACTTAACTAAAAGGGAACAGTTCTACTCATAATTGAAATCCAAGGTGGAACATTTCATTACAAATGTAAAATATTTGCCCTGTTTTTTTAAATGTTTTTCCACTAAAACTTACAATGCATTTAAGTAAAGGAGTACTAAAGGTTTGTTAATACTTGGGGTGATTCTCAAGGGGAAAATTGCTTACCGGTATGGCTTTTATGTTCCAGCCCTGCATCCCACTCCCTGTAACTTGAAATTTTCTTCTGCTCTTGACAGTTGCTGCAATCCTCTTCATTTCCTGCTTTATGTGTGTTTTGTTGAATTGAGCAAGCACAGTAGCAGTATTCTGATGTAAAACTGCTACTGCACTTGCTCAATTCGCTGAAACACACAGGAAATAAAAAATTCTGTTTGAATTGGAAAAACACATTCAAATACAGCACTTGTAAAAATGTTATCTTTGAATTTGAATTCATGAATTAAATTCATGAAATGCTTTAATCTCTACATATTCAGAAAGTATGCATGAAAGCCCAATTTCTAAAGCTAAATAGCTAGATATCCTTTTTTTTTTTTTTACAGAATTACATCTTTGGAAGCGCAGATTTTAAATGTACTAACTATAAATGCACTTGAGTCATTTTTTTGCTACCAATCTTTTTAAAGCAACCACAATTGGAAACAGTAACAAAAACAAAGAGACAGGTACAGTAAGTATTGTCACAAGAATGGCAACAATGGCAGTGTACCAGTTGTAGTAACGGTTTGATAAATAAAACTATAATAAGTAAAACTGTTAGTGTTATATTATGAATTTTCTGACTGTCCTGAATGTCTGAGTACCAAAAACAGTTTCATGAAATTTGATCAGTATAATTCAAAAGAGTGTGTTCCATGTGGTCAGGCTAATTTCACTTTTTTTTTTGGAAATCATTCACTTTTAGTAATGGCCCTCATAAATTAAGGACTATGCATATATATATGCCCGCATGGTGATGATTAGATGCAATGAGAATATTTAGTTTATCATCATATTTGACAAGCCATTTCATGTGTATTACCCAGAGAGTTGCACATTACAGTTTCTAGTACACTAAAGTAAAATAGCTCCTTTGTTCTGTTTGGTCTCCAGTGGTGCCATGTAATAAAATGCAGAGCAAAGTAATGTTTTTCTTAGATGGGGATTTAATGAAGAAGTAAAAATGTCTTATGGATAGCACCAAATGTTTATTTACAGTATTGGTTTAATAGATCAGCGGCATTTTAGGCAAAATGATCGCTAACTCTGCTTCATGTGCTCATAAGAATACTTTTATAATTTAGAGTTTTTTATTTATTTAACTTGGATGACAACCTCTTCTTAAGGGGAATCTAAATCCCTCCATTATGGTAAAAGTTCATAATCTGTATAAATGAAAATGTAAATGTTTGTTTGTTTGTTCAAAATCTTAAATCGCTGAAAGTTCTTCACAGATTGCTTTGAAATTTTGACACAACCTCTCTTTCAAATATGTGCATGTTTTTATATACCTATATTATATAGATGTCACACTTGTGACAAGAAAAACATCTTTTTTTGAAAAACAGCGCCATTTGTTGGACATAAAAGCAACACACACTGTACTAAATATTTTACGATTCCATTTGAATGTCTCCGATTGGATTTTATATCCAAATGCTAGCAAAGTGTTAGTGATTACTATTTGTGCATGGAAATTGCTAATGTTTGGACACAAACGGGAAATGCTAACGTTTTTTACACAAACTAATAATTAGTGTAAAAACAGGACGCAAATTGGTAACATTTTTATGCTAAAATTGAAGTTATCATTAGGCGCACTTTTATTGGTAAATAGCTGTTATTTTTTAGCACCTATTTTTATCATTGCAATAACACCACTTGATACATTTCCCCCTAAATATTTTCTCATCACTTCAGGTCACTATGGTCTTATAATTGCAAATTCCCTACTCCTTATTCAATGTATAACTATATAACAATCTTGAGATGTGGGGGTACAATTCTGTGAAAGGGTATAATAAAATAAAATAATAATGTAAATAGCAGCAGTAAATTGAAACCAACAAAATAATAATATATAATAGAAAACAGTCTTGGAATAAATGATTAAATCAGCTGTCTTGCTTTTAACAAATCATATATTGCAGTGTTTAGCTGCATTGTAATCAGTGACTCATTCTTGTCAGGTCAGGAAGTAGACAACATTAGATCAGTAAGAACACTAGGGGCACATTTAGTAATGTCAAACAGGTTTTTGAATGAGTAAATGCAGGAGAAACAGACTGTATTTAATGATATTGTAGTTTTCTCCTATTTACTGAGCTGTCCAAAAGCAATTTTATCACTCAATAGAATTCTCCACTCTCAGACTGGCGAAAACACATTATTCCCTATGGAGTTGGTCCTGTCATTTAGCCTAAGTCCAAAATATTTGCCCACTGAAAAGAGATATTAATCTATAATGGAAGGAACCCTCATAGAAAAGCATTGCAAAGTGTTCCCTTGTTAACAGAACCATATTTATCTATAACAGTGATGTCCAACCTTTTCGGCCCGGGGTCCATATAAATTTGCGACACGCGTGTCACAGGCCACTTCAAAGTCATGACAAGTTTTAAAGTTACAATTGCAGCAATTTTACATAGTAAAGTCGCGACTGCGACAATATTCTCATTATCTGTTCTCAAGGTCTCCCCTGTACCTGTGTGCTGGCTGGTTGTGTGAGCATAGCATGGCCCGCATAGTTGTAATATAAATTGTTGCATGTTGCTTGCATATGCCTTATGATTTAACCTATAGATTACCTTTTCATACATCTGGCATGTCATATATGTATTTTATAGGCAGTGGACATCTGACCTTATGTCGTTTTAAGCTGCACAGCTGTTTCCTCTGTCCTGTCATCTGCTGTTCTTTTGGGCCAGGCTGAGAGAACAGCCATGATTATATATTATATATTTTATTTATATTTATTCATTAGTGAATTCACCTCACTTTGCATCTATTACTGTTGAATAATATGTCTCAAATACTGTCTGTGATCATTCACTTCTTCGCCAACAGAATCCTCTGTTTAGAGAATAAGAGGTAGCAAATTCATGTCTTTTGGAGCAAAGGAACACAAATTTGGGGGTAATTCAGGAATGATCGAAGTTCCCTTGCGAAGCTTCTCATCACTTCGCCGAGTCGGGTACGCACTCACTGGTCTCCTGCAAGCGGAGATCAGCGAACGCTTTAAAGGTACTTTGGCTCAGCGAGGCGTATCAAGTGGTTGCCGAGGTACAAGAACACACAGAACAAGGTGGTACACCACTTGGAAGTGCCAGGTGTACAGGCAGGTTCAGGAACAGGTGCAGGTACACAAACTGGATGTCATGGGAACTGGGCAGCCATAGGGGAACAGAAGTAAACCCAGGCCCGTATGCCAAACAGGAATAGATTCAGGAACAGGAGACTCATTATTCCGCAGGAACTGAGCAGCCATAGGGGGACAGGAACAAGGTGCACAAGAGGAGATAGTTGGTCTTGTATACCACAGCGGGAGTTGGTGCAGGCTAACACCAAGGTGCAGAGGAAGGCCAGGTCTTCACCCTGCAACCCCCCACAAGGCACCTCAAAGGTTGCAACCCTTAAGTTAGTCTCCCACTGGTGGCAGCTGGAAAAACTCACATGGAGCTCAGGTAGAGAGAATAGTAGTGCTGCATAACAGAACAGTCACAGCAATCCTGGGCACACTTGAACTATAATACACAGCACCCATAAGAAGCAGCTCAGAAACAGATTAGACACTGCACAGAGACAGCTCAGGAACAAGGATAGGGGCAAACGCTGCAAACAGACTGGTGCTGAACTTGACAGTAGTTGTAGGTGCAATCTGTAAAGAGACTTACTGAAGAGCTGACACTCTCAGGAGCAGAATACTTGAAACAGGAACTGACTTCTAACACAATCCAGAATACTGGGCTGAAGAGATGACATTCTTAAAATCAAACTTGAAACAGGAAATGGGACTTGAAACACAGGATACCTAAAATGGCTTCCAGAACGCCAGACAAACAAACAGGATCCTTCGTTCCTTCCTCTGGAATCTAGTTAACTTAATGATCAAGCACTGCTGAGGGCAGTGCTCAGCCTTTAGAATTTGACACAACTGACTTCATCCATAATGTCAGCTGTTCCGGATTGGCTAGTCCAACCCGGAAACGCTGGGGAGAGCTGAGTCTCCTTAGCGCCTGCCAGCATTCAGCTGACAGATGCACGAGTGGTGCACTCATGCAAGCACCGTTCATGACACTTTCACTGCATTTGTGCTCTGGCTGTACAAGGATAAACATCCTGCTTGAGAAATACAATTGTGAATTACACAGTAGATCTTGGAGACTAGTCAATCATAAGTCCTTTCTGTTTAAGGTAATAAAGTATACCAAGCATTGCAGTATCTAAAAATCTATATAAAGTTTATAGTATTCTTAGTAGGACAGTATTATGTATTTTTAAAAATTGGGATTATAAGGAGAAGATGCCTTTTTTAATTGCCCTCATGGATCATAAGACTAAGGGGCCTGCCATCATGTTAATTAGAAATGATTTATTTTAATCACATGGTTAAGGATTGTTAAACAAAAGAGCTTTTAGTTTGTTTTTATTAAACATCAAGTAATCATTGTAATTTTCATTTCGTGCCTTTCATCTCCCAGCACACATCACAATCACCTACACTAGCTGCTTGTAATTGACAACAAAGCCACTGAATACTCTTTTTGTCTAAAAAAATGAACTCATTTTCAGACCACTTTATGGGCACTGGATAAATAAATGGATAATGTTTTTTGTAATATTACTGGAAAGAACATTTATTTCTTGATCTCATACTTTCATAGAATTACTAACTCTGTGTACTTGGTGGGAGGTGCTGTAAAAGTGTTCATAAATATCAGGTTACTTACACTGCACTCTGAGTGTGTGTTCTCTATTTTTTAATATATTTTCTACGCACATGTTCTCCTTGTTCCCCTAATTGTTATGCTATCATAAGATACAGTGACCAAAAGATAAGGATGCATGTATTTATTATATCAGAAATCTGGAAAATTGATCAATTTGTTATTTCAGGACAATCTTTCAATTTTTTACAGGTCCTAGAATTATGGATTTCCAAAAACCATAAAAAAATAAATAAGTAATCAATTTGGAATTAAACAATCTGGGACAAAAGGATCATTTAAAGACATAAAAACTAAAATGGCAAGATAATTTTAAAGTGATTATGGGATAAAAACAGTGAATAAGGAAAAATCTCCCCCTATAGGAAATAAATATTAGGGCTTTAGAAATATGACTTTCAATGTCATTGCAAATGTCAGTTTTAAGTGAATATGAAGCTATTTTTTGATAATTATTTATCCCAAACATGTTTCTAATACAGTGGTACCTCGGTTTTCAAACGACTTGGATTTCAAACAAATTGGTTTTCAACCACGAAATTCGAGAAAATTTTGTCTTGGAATCTGAACAAATATTTTGGAACTCAAACACCCGAGATGAGCAGAATGGCATTCGCAGCATCAATACAAGTCAATCTGCGATTGGATTTCTTATGGGATAAATTGTTTTGGTTCTCAACCGCACTTCCAGAACGAATTGTGGTTGAGAACCAAGGTATCACTGTATAATGTTCTTATTTATTTTCTCTGTGTTTTCATGCCTGAACCACTTGAATTATTATTAATATTACTATCTGCTATTTTCTGCTAGGGCAGAGTTGTTAGGAACAATTGTTTCCAGCTGAGACAATGAATGAAACGAACATTTTCTTATTTAAGGCCAAAGTCACACTAGCGCATATGTGCATGTCGCAAAAAACACCAAGGGGGTAATTCAGCAGGCAGGGAAGTGAGATCCTAAGTGTTCATCTCACTTCGCAAATGGTATCATGCGCATACTGATGTCCTGTATGTGGACATCAGCGAGTGCATTAAAGGGATTCCCATCTCGGCGAGGCAACTCTTTTGGTCTCGCCGAGACGGGAATCCCTTTAATGCGCATGCTATTGTCCGCGTACAGGACATCAGCATGAGCATGATACAATTTGCGAAGTGAGCCGAACGCTTCGGAGCTCGCTTCGCAGCATGCTGAATTACCCCCCAAAAATACTCATTGGAAAAAAAAAATTGAAAGTAATGTCTGATATGTGTACAATGTCACACTTGCGTTTCATAGAACATGTGTCAGAACGCTATATAATATGTCCCAAAAATACGCCAGTGTAAATGTGCTGGCATATTTTCGCAACACACTTTTTTTTTTTTAAAGAGCGCACAATATGCGCTAGTGTAATCCCTGTCTAAAGGAGAGGATGTAATAGTTGCAGTAGGAATTCTAAGCTTTATTTTATCTAAGGGAGCAGCCAGGGAATTCAAAAGGCTATAACAGAATAAACAGAAAACATGAATGAAAAAAGTATTTGTTTTTGGATAACTATTAAAATTACAAAATGAGTTTAGACTTTACTTTTCCTTTAAGCCTTACGCCTCTAACCAAGTAATGTGTTTAAAGCAAAAAAATAGAACTGAATCTAAAAAACAGAAATCTGTGTCTGTCTATGTGTGTGTGACTGAATAGGGAATACTAGATTGCAAGCTCCATGGGGCAGGGACTGAAGTGAATGATGAATCTCTATAAAGCACATCATAATATAAAAATTAGTATATAAATGAATAAATACATACAATACATAAAACACTGTTTCTAATGTAGCCACACTGCTTTAATACCCTTACCTACAATAGTTGTTATTCAGAGCATATTTAAATTATGAGTGAAAGGATATATTAGTCTAATTTTTCAGTCAATAAAAAGGCAGTAATTTGGGAGTTATACTCTGAAGGAAAGACAGAGTTCTGTCACAGATGAGACTTCTATAACAAGTCTGACTGGGTAGAAATAATAATGTTAATGAGTGATACTTAAGAACTTTAAAAGTTTTGTATTTTAAAAAACAAGAAGCTGATAAGCAAGTCAACTGGCAACATGAGATTGAAACGAAGAAATTGTGTGATTTGTGCTATGTTGAATATTGTACAACCTGTAAGTGTCATCAGTGATTCAAACTAATTCAGTTATCTCCAGGGAATCTCTGTTACATTAGTGATGTTACACAGTGTGTTTCTGGAGCCCCTAGACCTGCAGTGGCGAACCTATGGCACGCGTGCTGTCACCACTGCTGGTACTCCTGATTTCACCAGTGAGTGAGCGCTTTTTTAATGCAGGCCGCAGACATGACCAGACAGTTTTCTCTGAAAGACTGCTCGCTGGGAAGCACTCCTCCCCTGACGCAGGCACGATGACCTCATTCATCAGTGCCTGTACTTCGGGGGAAGGAGCTGGTGAGTGACGTCACCTTTTCGGCACTCTGTGCCAAAAAGGCTTGCCATCACTGCCCTAGACATATACTTGCTCCCTATTTGACCTTTCCCTTTGTTTTCAGTGAAATGTTTTTTCCATATTTGGCTGTGCACAGTCATTTGGCTTAGTCCATACAATTTTGCCTGTGTTAAACATAACACTGAAATAGTTAATGCAAACTTCTTACTCCATGAGAAGCAAGCAGTGCAAATTAAAAACAAGTCATTTGAGTTAATTTGCTTGTAATTTTGTTAATATATGTTGAGCTTTGTGAAAGTATGAAGAATTTTAAATACAATTTTCTATACATTAAAAAAACACGAACTTTAAATTGGATAAACAGTTATTTTAAATGAAAGTTTGCTTTAATTCTAAGCCTTTCCCACATTTTTTAGACAAAAGTAAATACTCTGGCTTTTGCTTTACTTTGGCATATTACTTGGAAAAAGAGGCCGGATACAGTTTATAGCATTATAGCATAGTTTGCACAGTGTAGTAATTAGTCTGGAAAGGGCACAGAAAAATGCTTGTGTGATTCTCTTTTTTTGTTGATTGTTGGCATTTTCCATCTTTAAATAAATGGGTTTTTTTTCTTCCTTATTTAAATGTACAAAGAAATGCAATCATAATGAGATTGATTGGTGATTAGGTTTTAATACAGACTATTTTTTCTATAAGTTCTTTTTTGAGATATCAGAGAATTGCATGAGACTGTGTGTCAGTTAAATGTCTTTATATGACTATTGACCACGAATACACTTGTGGTGGTGCCCTGTGGGGATAAGACCTGCTGAGCAAGTCCTGTTCTTTTATTTACATATTTTCATATATATTCATCCTTTGTGATCTTCCAAATTGACATTTTCTATTGTTATGGGAAAATAATACAACTTTTCTTATTCACCTACACAGGTATAGACAAGCTTTAGTACTATATGAATTTCTAGATCCTCTGTTGCTTTGGTGCTGGGTGAGAAATATATTATATAAGGGATAAAGGGACCAGTGTGACTTAAACATTTTCCCACTCTGATCTTTTATTTTCCTTTGCATTTGGAGCCTGACCATATGAGAGTAAACTGTATTTATCCCACTGATAAATATTAAAATCTCAGTATTTATAGATGTTTTGCTTTGCTTAAACTGCAGTTGAACCAGTTAACCATGATTTAAACACATGGATGTGGTTCCTAAAATGTATATATTCAACACCGATGAAGTATTTAAAGTACAAACACCATATTTTATACACTTTATGCATGGCAAGGCTAAACCAAGGTGGGAATGGATACCTAGAAAAATGTATTCCAGTAGTCCGCAAAGCAATCGTAAATAACCCACAACTAAACGTAAAAGGGAGAATGTTTAAAATAGATGTCCCAAAAATAAAACCTTTTTGGCTACATTCGTGAGCTTAAAAGTACTCTTTAGTCAAAAATCACAAACACTGCAAATCACTTTTAAAGGGACACAAAATCCCCATATAAAATACCAGTATATGAACCCTGATGTTAATGTTGGTTATCTATAAACTCTTTGTTATAATGCAAACGGGCTTATATTGACTGCGCAGTTACATATCCCTATAGTAATATTTTTCACATTTTAGACCTGTACATCTACTTTAGCTCTTTCACTCTCATCTGACTTTGCAGTGTGACTTCAATCGGCTGCGGCTACACTGAATTCCATTTAATGCAGTTGGTGATAAACTTTGAAATAAAAGTGTCATAGTTATCAGACAATTTTTAAAAAATGTTTGCAAAATGTATAAATCATTTACAAATCTGTATAATTGTTTGACATACTGTATTATATACATTTTATTTAAAGAAAAGTGGTCTTTACATTGGCAGGGGTCAGTCACCCTGGCCTCCCAATGCTCCTCTGTCCTGCCACAGTGCATCAGGAGTTTGTGATGTCAGCCACCGCCTACATTTAGAGTTGCAGACAACCATTTGTTGCACACTTAATGAGTTAACACAAGTGCAGCTGGGGTGATTAATAAACTTTATTCCGGACATCCATCTGCAAAATGAAATACACAGCAGTCAGCATGGAGACTGGGACCTTTCTACACACATGGATCTGGTGTCTCACAATTAGTTTCCTTGTATTATAATACAAACTATTAACAGATACATATGTACTCATATAATACACATTAAATGCACTAACTATAGGATTTACCAGCATTAGTTCCTACCGTAGCTAACTTAACTGCACATGTCACTGACCTAATCACACATCAGACACTGCAAATAGTCTCAGGCTAAGGAAAGCTGATAACAACAGTATAAAAGTTGTAAAACTGTGTAAAACCTTATAAAACAAACATAAACATGTACCTGCAAAATGAAATATACAGCAGTCAGCATGGAGACTGGGACCTTCCTGCACACATGGATCTGGTGTCTGACAATTAGTGTCCCACCAGAAACACTCCCTGGATTAATTGGTCCTTCTGCTATTGTGCTGGTGCTGCACTTATTAAAGATGTACCAGCAACAGTTATGCTTAGTGTTCTCCCTTTTTACTGTTTCATTATACACAGATTAGAAATCTTACAGAATATTACTAAATTATAATTATAGCATGTTTAATTTTTGGGGGTGTCCATTTCTCTTTGTATATCCCACACATGGGTGCTTTTTTTAAAAGCGATTAACATAGTTCTATTTTCAAAGATCTAAGATAATAGTTAAATCCAAAGAGATTTGCATTTTATAGAACATTAAAAAGAAAGCAGCTGCAAATATAAATAATTAGATATGACATAAACATTTTATTTTCTGGCACTGAGTAGCATGCTGTGATGTTGGGGTGGTTTATTTGGGGGACATACAATATGCATGTGTGTTAATATTTGTATATGCAATCTTCAACCTGTTGTTCACCACCTGTTGCAAAAACACAAATCAGAAAATAGAAAGTAAATATTTTGCTCTTATATAATATTCTATGTTGCCTTATTCACCCAATAAATTAGAAGGTTACTTTGCACGAATTCATTATACATTGTGGTACAATAAATATAGTAAATGAGTTATTAATTATGACAAAAGGACATATTTATTAACAATGAAAATTGTTTAAGTAAAACAGTGACAGACTTCCCATGACAAATAGTCCAGCCTAGGCATGTGTTACAGTTTTAAGAACTGCAAGCTGAACTGGGAGCAATTTGGATTGGCTGATGACAGTGGTAATAGTTGTAGGACCACAGCCAGAAGATCAGACTGGAAGCAGGAGTGGCAAGTAGCACTTATTTCTGATTGTTGCAGAAAAACAAATTAGATCTGTTTAAAAAGCATCTTTCTAATTATTAGCTTCACTTATAATCCAGGTTGTATTTAGAATGGAGGGCCCCTTTAACATATGTACTTATGTAATGATTATTTTGAGCAGCGTATACAAAGCAATTTCATTTGCCCTTTTCAAATTCTAAAAAAAAAAGAGAAATGTTTTCTTGCAGAGGCGTTTTAGCTATAGAACTCTTCCATCTAGTTATTATAAAAGGATTCTGTGGTTAGATTTCTGCTTAAGACTAAAAATTCAAGAAGTTTTCAACAATAATACATACAGAGAATTCAGTCACGACTTGGAACTGTGCATGTGTATAGGAATAAGGCACATGTGTGAGATGGGGAGCAGCACTACCTGTACTGCAAGGTTGTGCAACAAAGAGCCCCTGATAGTGTCACTTCTACACAAACTAAAAGGCCAGTTAAATGTAAGATGAGCCTTGCTTTAGCAACATGCTATTAATGTAGGAAACTGTAATATCTGGAATTGTAAAATCTAATGGGATTTATTGAACTGTGTCATCAGATGCAGTTCAGCTAATGAAGTTGTTACTCCTAAACCCTACCTGTTCTTTAACCAGTATGTATATTACAGCATATTTCCAGTAAATAATTCACTGCTAGAGCATTTTTCTGTGCTTACTAGTGGGGTTCAAAACATAATAGGGGTTAAAGTAAAAGAGGCAGGGATTTGTTAAAAGATGTTAAACCACACAGAATGAGGTGAAGCAGGTAGTAGTAAAGAGGCACAGTGAATTAAGCAGCATCAGATGCAGAAAAGGGTGAGAGGGGGATAATGAGAGGAAAGCCCTTATTAGTGGATTAGAGAGGAGGGAAAATAGAAAGAGAGCAGAGCAGTGAGAGAGTAAGGACTTCTGAGGAGAAGAGGGCTGAGCTGACAGGAAAGTTTCATAGAAAAAAGCTCAGAACAGAAGCAGTGGAAATGAAAGCAAAAAGCTAAGGCAGTGAAAGTAGAGAGTGGTGCACTGAGCTGAAGTGGTTAAAGTAGGAACAGAGAAATAAAAGTTGAGCTGGAGGGAGCTCAAAGAGGGAGATTGACAGAAAAGGAAGAGAACAATGAACCAGTGACTGTATAAGCTTCAGAAAAACACTTAAAGAGGAAGAGAATATGGACATTAAGGAAATAAGCAAACACTCAGCAATAGACAGAGAGAGGGATTTGGCCATAAAAGAAAGATGTGATTATTCTACTTATAATTACAATACAAGCTTATTCTCCTCATGAGAGAGAGGGTAAAGAGTTCAGACATTCACATGATGATGATGAAGGTTAATCTGTTCAGTCGAGGCCAACTTTCGGTCATTTTATGGATCATTGTTTTCCACACTTTCTTTTCTTTGCCTGCTTCTTTTAGTTCTTTCATGGGCATATTTGTGTCAGCCTTTATTGTCTCTATCCAGCCTGTTCTTAGATGTCCTCTTCTTCTTGACCCACTGTCTACAATGAGCATAAATGCTGTTTCCAGAGAATTAGCTCACATGATGTGTCCAAAGTATGAGAGCCATTGCTTGGTGATTTTACCCTCTAGTGATATTTTTGGTTTGACACGTTCTAGGATCATCTTGTTTGTGACCATTGATGTCCATGGTATGCGCATCATTCTTCTCCAATACCATAGTTCGAAGGTGACGATTTTTTTTCTGTCTGCCTTATTGAGTGTCCAGCTTTCACATGTATATGTGGAGATCAGGAAAATGATTGCATTGACTATGCGGATCTTTGTCGCAATGCTAATATCTTTGCTCTTTTATATATTTGCCATTATTTGCATTGCACTGCAGCCAAGTGTGATTCTTCTTATTTCTGCTCTTGATTTGCAGCTGTGGTTGATCTTAGATCCAAGGAAGAAAAAAGTTCTTCCAGATGCTCTGGGATACCCATTTGCTTCAGACATTCCCATAGTTTGTCATGTTTAATACAGTCAAATGCCTTGCTGTAGTCCATGAAGCACATATATACATCCTTTGATATTAATGCTTCTTCTCCATGATCCACTGCAGGTTTGCAGTTTGATTCCATGGCTCCGCAATGACTGTGAATTCCTGCTTGGACATTGGGGAGCTCTGTCTTGATAATTGATGCCAAGCATTTTTGAGTAATTTTCAGCATGATTTTTCTTGCATATGATATGAGTGCGAAAGTCCGATAGTTGCAGCATTCTTCAATATCACCCTTTTTTAAGTGGGAGAAAGACTCATCTTGTACAATCTCAGGGCCATGATTTGATCTTCCATATCTTCCAGCAGAGCTCTGTTATTATTGTGATGGGCATTGGCTATAGTAATTCAACAGGTATGCAGTCAATGCCAGGGTCTTTCCTGTTTGGCAGTTGATTCAGAGCCCAGGCTACTTCTTCCTCCAGAATTTCTGGTTCTTCCGGGATTGGGTCTCCCTGATCAGCTGATTATCTTGGTCATTTATTTTCAAAAGTTCTGCTGTGTATTCTTGCTACTTTCGTTTAATTTGGTCTTCAGTCTGTAGAACTTTGTCAATCTGATCTTTGCTTCTTTCTGCTTCACATATAAACATAGGACTGACTAATTATCAGACAAAGCTTCAAGCTCTTTGCCAAACTCTAAATCAATTAATTACTAGTAAAATCAACAAGAAAACTGTATCTTCACAAGGAGAGAAGTTTTACAATTCATTGATACAGTATTTGTACTATATTAACGGTTAATACTTTGTTAAAGAAAGAGGAAAGCACTGTGACTCGCTTGTTATTAATATGTTTATTGTTAACTGAGCAATAAATCTCTAAATCCATTCATACAAAGGATAATTGGTTATTACCAAGCCTATTTAGTGTTGCCAAACCTATTGCAGGTAGTGTTTCTTTCACTGCACAGGGATATTATCTTATTTATAAACTGACTGCAAGAAAATGGAAAGAATCTTGAGATTACTGTGTTACTGGTTTTGTTCTTAAAGAAGTTCCTTACTTAAAATAAAAGAGAAATAATAAAACTAAACTATATTATTTTAAAAAAAAAATCTTTATTATGAAGTGTTTCTGCATTGGTAAATAAAGACGGAACAACAATAATCAATACCCTTTTGTTATATAGACTTTAACATATCTTACAAACTGTGTAAACTCCTCTATGCAGCTAGCGAATGGGCCAGAAAGAACATGGTTGTGGGTTCATGGTATAAGAATTGGAATGCTATTGGCTATTAACAAGACCCTAATTTGTAGCTAATAGCAGGTTAGTCTATATAATAGTGTGCGGTAGCACACATCAGGTTAGTATCAGGAATGTGGAGGTGTTCTAGCAAGAATTTAACTAGAATATGGCCACTACAGGTAAAAGTCATGGGACCACAAAAATTAGTGAAATGCTCATTAGCATTCCCAGTGATAGTGTTGCCATTTTATTTGCTACCTTTCCCTATCTGAGTCCAGAAGGTAGTTTTTCCGAGTTAGGGAAACTATTCTAATTTTGCTAATATTCTCACAAGTTGTTAAAATAATACCAAGTCTAGCATATGTCATTCCTTGTGTTATGTATTGTTTAAGGAAAGAGGTGGTATCTCCAGTAACCCCTTTAATGAAAGATTAAGGGGCAGAAAACAAGAGAGGAGAGCAAATACATTTAAAGAAACTGTTGAATATTGTGGAAAAAAAGGTATTTTATCATGGACTGACAACAAATGTTATCCAACTTTTCCCCCTAAATACCTACTCAGGAGACTATTTTATTCCGATGGAAAGGCTGCAGCTGTTCTTTATTAAACAATTACTTGAAGGAAATCCATGCTTAAACTGCTAATGGTATTAAAATAATAGTCCAAATTACATACTTGCCAGCCTCTGAAATTCAAGCAGCAGACTGCCTTTACCTGACGCATTTAGTATAGTGTCATGTCGAATTATTGTTTTCTACACAAAAACACTCTTCTCAACTCCATGCTTTGCTTGCCTCCATACTATTAGCTGTGACCCCACCCCTCAGTCTGCCAAGTCAGATGCTTTTCCAACCTATTGTCTAAAAGCCTACTGCTGCCCTAGTTGACCAATTACAAGAACTCCCTGAGATAAACCTCTCCTTTCTTGTGTGGTAACCCCTAGAAACAGTCCTGTCTAATTAACCATTTGTGGCCCAAGCTTTGCGTGTCCTGTGAGGGCCAGTGGTCACCACACCCACGCAAAGCAAAAAGTTCCCAGCTGCACTATCATAAATGCAATAAATTGTTAGATCTGGTAAAGTTATCCAAATATCTGACAACCACTGAAGCAATCCAAATGACATTCAGTCCTATTCTTACAAGGAATAAACAATCCTATATACAAACCCCAAAATCAGAAAAGTTGGCACGTTGTGTAAATCGTAAATAAAA
>WMED01000569.1:0-17563 GCA_019650415.1 Pipa parva
CCTTAGCCGTCTCCCTACCTGCTTATTCCTTGAGCCGGCTGTCTATGCTTTAGCGATAGCGTCCCTCCTCCCTCCTCCTCCTCCTCCTGTAACTTTCTGTCAGCGGCAGGAAGTTGACAACACAAAAAAAAGAAAACTGCTATGAATTTATTATTTGTATTGGTCTTTGTTGTGCTGTCTACTGGTTTCAACCAAATTGGGCTTTTTCTGACACTATATAAATATATATTATCTAATGTTTCTTAGTAAAGGGGTTTCTTTAAATTTGCAAGATGACTGCAACCACAAGGAAGATAAGCAAACATGATATCAGACTTTCGACTTCTAAGAGAAGATTGTTACTGGTACTACATAGAAATAACTGCCATCTCAATTCAAATGGGATTTTTTTCTTTTTCTGGTGTTACTGGCCTGTTAACTGGAGTGTGTGATTTTACTTCACATTGTTGGTCAACTAAAGGTTCTAAACTAGAGTTGCTCAACTCCAGTACTCAGGTACCTCCAACAGGTGAAAAGGTTTCTGTTGAAACAACTTGTATAATACATTTCCCATTATCCTGTTCTTAGCAGGCCTCAAACATGATCTGTGGTGTTCTTGAAGTTGAAAAATGCTATTCAATTATACAATACCAAGATGCCTTGAAGAAGAGAATGAACACCATATCTGCATAGTACAAGTGCTGGTAAACGAATTAGAATAATTTGAAATAGTGCAATCATGAAATTCTTTGAATGCATTTTTTGTGCAGAAAGCAAATCAGGTGTTCACCGCACCTGTCCTACTCGTTAGACTAATCACAGAACTCGTTACCTGTAGAAAATTTGCTCAGCTGAGCTTTCCAAAAGGCCCATTTAGGCCATTTAACTGTGACACTGTTGTTTTATTGAATTAGAATAATGGAGAAACCGTTTCATTGAATAAGAATAAATGCTCGAATTTTTGTTTTCTGTGAAGAGTGTTCACTGTGCAGTATAAAGTCAGGGTTGAGTAGAATGTCTAAGTTGTAAAATCAATCATGGGTAAGCAGCGCGACCTCTCAACCGGAATAGTGGCTCAAATTCAAGCCCTTTGCCAACAAGGCTTGAAACTACTAGTAATGAAACTACTCATTGAAAGATCTTCGATGAACAACAATGATACCTGCACCTTTCAGTTGCTATATTACGAAGGAAAGAAAATGTAGGCGACATACTATAAGTATCAGATAAATATTAAGAATACAGCACATTGAACTTAACACAGAATATTGCAACACCTGTGAGAGACAGCAGGGTATCTACAGCAGGTGCAGTAGCCTTTCTCGAGCCCAGGGGACCACGGCAAACACAAACATTTTGGCCCTTATTCACCAATGTGCGTAGTGAGCCGCGATGTGTTCGACTCACTTCGCACATGGTGTTATGCGCATGCTGATGTCCTGCACGCGGACATCAGCATGCGCATTAAAGGGATTCCCCTCCCGGCGAGGAGACTCGAGTGCTCTTGCCGGGAGGGGAATCCCTTTAATGTGCATGCTGATGTCCGCGCACAGGACATCAGAATGCGCATAACACCATGTGCGAAGTGAGTCGAACACATCGCGGCTCACTTCGCACATTGGTGAATAAGGGCCTTTGTATCTTACAGCAAAGCAAAACCAAAACTGCACTAGTACATGGCCAGTGAATAATCCCATATACACAGACTCAAGGATATTACTGAATAGATGATAATTCAAGGAAATGTTGGTAATTTGGGGCATGGGTGTTTAGGCAGGAAGGCAAGGGTGTTAAGCCCTAAATATTGCTTAGGAAAACAACCAAAAGCATAATTTTTAATGAATGTCAATAGTTTAGTGCAACATCTGATAATCCGCAGGACTGAGGGCAGAGTAAGAGCTTATAACCAGTATGAATGAATATTTACCGAGATATAAAAATAGATAATATATATATATTTTGTTTATTTTTTTTTATATCATGTTTAGAATAATCTCCCTGATGAAAAGACCACAGAGGCTTACTCATGAAAATCTGAATAATAATGTAGTCAATTTGGCATTTGTGGTGTACATATTAACAAAAAAACTATTAAACTGGCCAATAGAAACTAGTTTCATTGCCCAAATCTGAGCAAAACAATAACTAAAGAAGCTCATTAGAGCCCATAGAATTACCTCTATGGATAAAGATTTTAGTGAGGTTGCTACTTGCCTAAGGGCAATGGCCCTATAAATGTTTTGGTTAGGGGATATTGATCAGTTGAATATGAATCAGACCAATTTTCAGCTATTCAAGGGGTGAAACCCAATTAAAGGTTACTTATGCTCAGCTGATGTTACCCTTCCAACAAGAAATTATCTATTGTTTTTTAATACCAAAAAAGGATTTTGCTGGTTTTGCACTTGTTGCAGCTCAGTAAAAGGGCCTTATGGTACATCATCTATCACTTTCACACACATAGCATTGGCATCCTGTGAAACTAACAATGTTATTTACACTTGTGGCATGACTTACATTACTCAGACCACCCTGCCCACTAAAGAGAGAATCAAAATTGACAATGTAATGCCTAAAGCTTCAAGAAAGTAACAGCTGTCAACAGTGGTTTCTAGACACTTCCAAAATGCCAACATGTTTCAAAATTAAAATGATAGAACTGGAATTATACTTGCCACAGAGATTTAAGAACACATCTTTTGCAAAAGCAGGTAAGTAATATGGATTAATTGTGGATGCATAAAGCATCTATAGTTTTCTGGACTATTAGTTATTGAATTTAGGACAATTAAAACCAAAAACAAAGTTGCTATTGCCAGTCGTTGTAGGAATTTTTTCACTTACTGATCATTTCAAGTGACACTAAATCCTGTAAAGAAAAGAGCTTTCCGTATATTGGCCACCTAAGATTAAGTACAACAAGTGTTAAAATGACAGGTCTAGGCTTATATATTTTGCAGAATAGTCAAAGCAGTTGAAGAGAAGACAAGCACTTGGCGAAGAGGTTTTCAGTGCATTAACATAAGTACAGAATTGGTGGTGTCTAGGCTACTGCTCATGCCATAGGGATGAAAGGAAGGGTAACATAGTAATATATTTTATAAATGTGAAAAAAGACACAAGTCCATCCAGTTGAGCCTATTTTCCTGCAGTGTTGATCCAGAGGAAAGCAAGAACCAATTATCCTAATATTAGGGGAAAAGTTACTTCCAAACTACAAATATGGCAATCAGAATAATTCCCTGGATCAAGATTCCACCATCAATTCTCTCGTATCCATAAATTTGTAATGTTCTTACACTGAAGGAAAACATCCAAACCAGTTTTGAATTCTTATGGAATTAACCATAACAACTTCTTCAGGCAGAGAGTTCCATAGCCTCTTTGCTATTACAGTAAAACAAAAAAACAAACAAAAAAAAACCTTCTATGTTCATGCAGAAACTTTTGTTCCTCTAAAGTGAAAACGAGCTTTTATGAGTTTAATAAATTTCGCCCTTAGAGACACAACAAAACAGAAACAGCAGAATTGCAACCCTGAAGCAGAAGACTGAGGAGGTTATTCACTAAAGTCCGAATTGTTGCATATAGGTGCGAATTCGCCAGATAAAGACAGTCACAATAGGCTGCTACTGTCGCATTCGCATCTATATAATGAGAAATTTGTTGCAGTCGCGATTTTATTATGGCAAAATTGTCATGGATTTGCTATGGGAATCCGCTGTTTGAGAATTCAACAGTCGAATTTGCACCTTAGTGAATATGAATATGCAGTAAAACTGAAACAGCAGAACTGGAACAAAGTCAGGAAACTTTCAGCAGACAGGACACACCTCTGAAACAAAAGTAAATAACCCTATTTGCAAAGCAGAAGGGATTTAGCTCAGTTACAAGGCATCCAACTGGATCTGGTTGCTTTATATAGGGAGTAAAAAGATCAATTGGATGGCAGGCAGTGACTTTGATAGGCTAAAATTCAGTCCTTAATAACACTCTGAATTAATATGCATAAAACACATGCTGTATTTATGCCGTTATCTATATTTGTGAATGAAAAACTTTATAAACATTGCAAACATTTTATAAAATATCATTAATAAGGCATTAATGATATTTAATGATAGTAACACTTTAACAGTTCACCTGCTGCTGATTGAACAGACACAATGCAAAGTTCAATTCAGGTGTAAATAAAATTAACCCTACAGGGTTAAAGTGGCTAGACTTACTAGTAAGGCTAGGTTCACACGAGCGTATGATGCGCAGCGCATCATTGCTAGTGTGAAGAGAAAAAAAAAAGAAAAATACACTGAGTGTATTTTTCTATTCTAATTACCAGGAACAGTGTGAATGCTCCCTCGGCATTCACATCACTTCCTGTGTGTCGCATTTTGAGCACGGTGTATATACGCTGGCCAAAATGCGACACACAGCGTTCCTGATCCAGCGTATGCGCATCATACGCTCATGTGTCCGTGACTAGGTGAGTATCGTCGGCTTTCATTGAGCTGTTTTTTTTTTTCCACTGCGCATCATACGCTAGTGTGAACCTAGCCTAAGAAAGATCACAATAGGTATGCGTAACTATATTATCAATACCAATTATTTAGTATTGTAACTAAGATCTTACAGCCTATAATTGTGGTCAGTTTATTGGTACCTTAATAAAAAAAAAAAACAATGCTTTAAAACTGGACATTTTTTCAATGTTTGTATACTATATAGACACACACGCAGTTATAAATAACTTTAATACATCCGGTGATGGCAGTATAGTAAGTAATAAAAGGAGAAACTTTCAGATACAGGCACAGCTGACATCCCACCCACACGTGTAGTCTGAAATGACTAAGATGATGACTAACACAATCCATTGATAAAAATAGAAAAATCAATTAAAACAGATGAAAGGGAGTGGATCATTTTAGCATGGACCCAAGACCTAATGTTTGCTCAGATATGTCAATTCACTGCATTTATTCTATTTCTGTACCACTGAACTCATTTCTAGTGGATTTCCAGCATTTGGAAATATACACAAAGTTTGCTTTGCAATTCCCCAAGTGTGAGCAGCTTTCTTATAAAAATAATCCCACAGCAGCATATCATTAGTATTAATGCACTGGCAAACAGCTCAGTCAAACCAGCAAATATAAGCAGAGGAATTGAGCAAACTCAGTGGTTTCTTACTGCCTAAGTACTTTAAGTAACAACATTGTAGACAAAGCCAGTCAATCATATTTGCTCAACATACAGTATTATACATAATTTTATAGAATCGAATGTTTTTTCAGATTAACTGTAAAAAACACAAATTTGAGGGATACTTATAAAATTATAAAAGGTTTTTGACCACTTAATGCTGGAGGAACAGTGTATTTTTATGTCAGTATCACCTTTTTATCACAATGTCAAAGGTCTTTTTTTTTTATACATTTCTTGTTTACTTCATAGAGTTGTTTTTGATCATATACACATAGGTGGAAACCTTTATTAATATCCTCAATAGTGTTTTCCACTGTTGTAAAGAATAGAGGAGAAAGAATTTAAAAAGGTAAATACATTCTTGCTGATTTCTTCTTGACAGGCACCTCAATCCTCTTCACTTTCTCTTCCTGAGAGTTTCAGTGAATAGCAGTAGAAGGAGTTCTAACATAAAAATGCTACTGTGCTTGCTCTGTTTGGCAAAACAGACAGGGGCTGTGCTGGAGCTTTAGGTGAGTATCTCCCCCTCCCACTTGAGAATCACCCCTGGATGTAATTAGCATATAATACTCCTTTAATACTGAAATTATTCCTTAGGATAAGAATCCTATGTTAACACTCTCTCTTTTTCTATGTTGTTACATCATGCACAGAGAGTTTTTATCCATTACCTCAGGATCACCATCTGACACAAGCACAATAACACTACTACAATTGGGTGCATAATAGCAAGCCAGAGCAGGAAGACTTTTAATTGGATATTAAGTAGTGGTATACAGGATTCATTTAAATAGTTAAAGTAAATGGGACATAGTATGGGAGCCTTTAGTTTCTGCTTAAAAACAAAACCAATATCTAAATCAGGAATGTCTGGCATGCAGTGTAATTTTATTTGGCCTGTGAGAAAATAAAAAATGTCTGCTAGAGCTGATACTGCATGCACTGCTAATACTACAATTCAAAGAACACTCTGCTGGTCACTCAGGACTTACAAACACCCCATCCTCTGTTGACATTAATTAGCGACCTCATGCACCAGTCACATCAGCCCACCCCTCCCAAAAATGGACAAACGGAAGATAGAAAACAAACTTTCAAGAAAAGTGGGAAGTTGAATATCTGCTCACAAATGTAAAGGACAGACCTGTTTGAAAAGGTTCATCATTATATATGATGAGAAGGAAAAAAAAGGACTCAATTGTAGACATTTCTTTAATAAATATCAAGTTCTTGACTATGACTTTGAACAAGTTTTTTTTGGCCCCATGTGTATATGTGCAGCTCACTTTATAATAATATGTGTTTCTTGTTGCCTGATTAAAGTCTCCCACATATTACCTGGCATGTTTAATTGATCTATTAGCTGTAATTTACTATTTCACATAGTAAAATCATCTCACAGATAACATTACACGGAAAAATGTTTTATTCGGTAATGTAATGAGTATTTTTACTTAGAGCTATCAAATTGATATTTTATTGCAGTTTATTATTTGTATGACTTTATACTAATGGCTTAAACATTCAACGGAACTTTTCACTGAAGGTCAACAGACAATCATTTACAAACAGTGACTATTTAAACTTACATGGTTCACCAGCGTGCCTACAGATTTACATCCATCACTCTAATCTTTACTGCCTATAATCCATATTATGGCGCCACATTACATAGTTTATGTACCAAAAAAAGAAAAAAGGTACCCCCCACCCATATAGATAATAAATTCCTTGTGTATCCATGCCCTCATTATACCAACAAGCTTATATTGTCCAGTTTTTCCAGTGATGAAGACACTTTGTTGTAGATCCCTAAAACGATAAAACAGTATAAAATAATTCCAGTGAGCATGAAATGTCAGCTACAAGTACAATTAAGACTTCTTTATATATTGACAAGTTTCCTAACAACTTAGTTATATTTGTACAGACATCTTTCTATTCCATTATTCAAACAGAAATTTCCTTATTAGTACATAAAGTTGACTTTTCTGAACTCTAACCCCATATTACGTTCCGATTGTTTGCAGTTCAGCTATGGTAAGGGATTTTTTGTTTCTTGTTCTTTGTTTAAGTTTCTATTTACACTTTGAAATACTTATATAGAAAGACTTTAGTCACTAGTTGCCACCTCTGATTCATTCTCTGAGTCAAACATGCTTTTATTTTGCAGACACTCATTTAAAGGAATGGATACAAGAATTACATCTCCTGCTCTGTAGTAATCCCACACACTACCAGTTATGTCTTCTTCTCTTACAGAGGTCTTTGAAGCAGTTTATTTATAAACTATATGCAAATAATACATTTCCAGAAAATTAGTCTAGCTACAAGTTTTGTCATTTGTCAGAATAAGCAAATACATAACAAACAATGGTATTTGGTTTACAGTATTACCCTTATTAAAGCAATATGCAGCAAGGGAGTCCATGGTAGCGTTTGAAAAAAAAAAATATTTGGGTAATCCATACCCCATACTTTTTTATTACAAAAATAGCCTACCCCATTATGCTTAGTAATAAATCCTCCTTTATATAGGAGGTCATTTCCTCTAGTCTTTGCCCAAGCTGGTTTTCCTGTTGTGAAGTCCTGCTGAAGCTCTTGTTTCCTGTTTATCTGTGTTGTTGACCTTGGTTCATTTTGACCTCGCTGTTTTTCTGGTATCCCTGACCTTTGGCTTCATCTGACTGAATTTTTTCTGCTCCCCTGGTTTTCCTGATCTCCTGACTCCGCCTTGCTATCCCTGGTACCTCGGTTTAGTCCTTGCTGATTCTTGCTGGGTTGCTCCAGTACCCTTGTATTTTTGCAGCAGTAAATATGGGGCCCCAAAAGAGCATCAGTGAACACCAGAACGTTGGGGCTTCCTTCCAAGTTAGTTGTGCTGCATGTTCCTCCTTGGGTCCAGTTTCAGGTAGTATTCTAACAAAGTGCAGTACTATACCTTAGTGAAAAGTGTTTCTTCCCAACAGATGTTTCATGAGATGCAGAATGATTGAGTAGGCAGCACTATGATCTCCCGCACCAGGAAATGTGTGCGTGATGTGTACCAGCCAGTTTTCCATCAAAACATACCCTCCCCCAGATACAGTATTTTTGCCCTACTTACTACTTAGCACATGTGCACAAGTCAGCTTTCCCTCTGCAATCTCCTGCATTCCAATTATTTATGCAGCCAAAAGGTCTGCACACTGCTTAACCAACAGCAGTCAGGCAGCTTTTTCTTCTCATGTTGTGTGACTTGCAGAACAGAAAGAGGAGGGGGAGTGGGGGAGGAAAATGTCAGCTCTTAGGAAAACTAATTAAGGGGAACATATAGCAAGTATTATTTCTTCCCTACACTTTTTTTAACTATTTGTGTCAGCAATTGGCTTAGTATAAAGGAGTTTAATATGTATGTGTGCAGTTATATCAGAACTATAGTGCCCCTTTAAGTCAAACTAAGGAATGTGAATCCAAAGTTACATGAAGCATTTTTTACTTTAAAAGCTCTGTTGCTGTTTTATTCCTTTCTCATATATCAAATATGTTGTTTTTTTTAAAACCAGATAGAAAACAGAGCATTTTCTAATAATTTGTAAACAGCATTATAAAATTCCTGTAATGCTGCCAAAAAATGACATCAACTATTGGCAGGATGGGCATCCAATTAATTTGGAGTAATTCCAAGGTAATAATAACATTCCTATACCACAGCGGTTCTCAACCTTTTTGAGACTGCGACCCCCTCTGACGCCACCGCGCCGACATCACCACGCCGCGCGTGATGACGTTTTGGCCAAACGTCATCATGTACACGCGTCACGTGGTGACGTTCGGCCGTCACCCTGCAGGAACCCTTATAAGAAGGGTTTCTGCAGGTACTTCCGGGTGTCGGCGCGGTTCTCGACCCCAGTGGGACGGCCTCGCGACCCCCGCTGGGGTCGCGACCCACAGGTTGAGAACCGCTGCTCCTCTTCCATAAACAACTAGATACATTTAGAAACTGTTTTTTTTTTTATTAATTAACTCTAGATTTAATATATAATTTGTAGGAGAAAAAATTGGTGTTTTACAACTGGCTAAGCTATTTGATAACTGTCTCCTCTTCAGCTGCTGTTTTTGTTTAATAAAATAACCTGTATATTTTATGTGGGCGGAAGTAGGTGGAATGAATTATTTAAGCGAGTATATTATACATAAACAATTTGTTCCAGTGCAGATCACATTTTGTATTAGTCAATAATATGCAATCTTTTTTTATTGGAACTGGAAACAAAATACACTTTAATGTATTCGTGAAATAATAAAGGCGAATACATTTTGGTAAAACTACTAATTTGTGGTTACTTCGCTTTAAAGGTACTTCGGCTCACCTTGCAACCACTCGAGTCGCCTCGCTGAGACGAAGTACCTTTAAAGCGTTCGCTGATCTCCACATGCAGGAGAGAAGGGAGCGCGTACCAGTCTAGGTAAGGTGAATCGAAGGATCGCAAGGTAAGTTCACACTTTCCTGAATTACCCCCTTTCTTTACATTTCTTAGCGGAATCTTCAAAGGCATAGTTGACCCACATGATATAATTACATAACAGATTTACTCAATATCAGTACATATCTAGTATATCTGCAATTCTCCTGCCTCATAGCCCCTGGAATCTCTAGGTTTTCCAGGAATATTTTTAGGGGTTACAATGGGTATACACACCCAGAATCTTTCTTGCACAAACTCCCATGGACTCCTGGTTATAGGAGTAACACTATCACTATCCATTAGCTACAGTCCTCTGTGGAACCCTCCTCATATGTGAGTAATACCTATAAACTTCTGGACCATTCATTACTTTTTGGATGGGTAATGGAGATTAAATTATGATAATAACTGGGGCTTCAGGAATTTTGTATAAAACAATATGCATGTAACTTTTACTGAAACATTATACCCTGTTGATATGCTGTTCATTTGTAAATAATTCATCAACAGCATTTCAGTAAGAGAACCCTTGAACAGCCAAACCTAGTCTAACCTAGGTTAGAGATAGTGTCTCCAAGCATGTTATCACTATTAGGTGCCTTACACTACTCCCTTAGTACCCTTTAAAATATTAAGATCAGCACCTGCTACCCCTTGAAAAAGTGTGATTCATGGGTTTGAAATCCCTGAATTCCCCAGTTCTGTCAGCACTGACACTCCTCCTATTTCTACAGCTATATAATTTGGTTATTCTTCTCCACTGTGTCTATTTATTGTGTATGTGTTATGAACTGAGCTGAAGAGGCTGGCAAGAGAAGCAGGCTCCACCAGCCACAGTATACATACAGTATATGATCATCTACTTTTAATTGTTATGAAGAAAGCTTACCTTTCACCATCAGAGGATAACACCAGTGAAACAAGGTACAAGCATTTATACCTACAATATGTCCACTAATTAACATAGGAAAACCATAATACCCAAGGCTTTAGTGACAGGCCTGCAGAAGAGGTACCTGGAGACTTATTAAGTTGTGTGTTATGTAGAGACTTTCTAAATTGTTCAGGTAATACTTTTATCTATATATGCCCCCATGATGATAAAGATACAGTCACAGGAGTCTTAACTGCTACAAGAATCCCAGCACCCATATTTTTAATTCAAGGCAATGGGGATAAGTTTGAAGTATTCTAGATTTCCATGTCCAGCTAAACACTGTGCATTTGTCTCCATTGCCTTGGCTTCTGAGTGACATTAGCCTAAGTCTGATAGGACTCTGCTTATTGCTATTAATTTTGCATTTATAAAGGTACAATAGAATGTATGTTCAAAACTGGGTCAGCACTGAGGGCCACTTAAAAGTTTCATCAAAAATTCAATTTAGTTAAATAATAAGAAACAATGTATCAGTGCTTAATCATAGGTTCCTCAATATGAATCAAAATTAAATTCAATTTGTCAAACCATTACTACATCATTTAATAATAAATATTATCCTCCCTGAAACAGTTGCTTTGAGCTGTCTACTGCATCTGAAATTAATCTGGTAGCTGTTTGGTTGCTATGGGTTATAATGCAAGTTTATGCTTATGTTTGTAAATTCTTCTGTTATGAAGATACTCATTAGTCTATGCTGGTAGTAGGCACTTAACTGAGGTAAATACAGAGCAATACCAGAGAAATAAAATTCCCATCTGGATTGGCATGGCAGTTATTCTCTGAAATACTTGTAAAAATATCATCTTCGATGTTGAATTCCTTTTATTGGCTTGTATTGTCTCTGTTCCTCCTCCTGTTGATTGCAGCCTAAATGGGCTTTCTAGAGCGCTTAAAAAGTATGTGTTATTAAAGTTCCATAGGAAGTAACAGGGCTAGGCCGAAGATTGTTTACTTCACATATAAAAATGTCTGTAACCACAGAAAAACAAACACAGATAACAAAAATTAAGAATTTGGCTTCAAAAGATAACATTTTTATCTGTAATGTTCAGCTGATATGTAGGTCCAGATGGGAATTTATTTTTGTGGCGTTAGTGGTCCTTTAAAGCCTTTTAGTAATTTGTGTTCTCTGTGTTTTTCACCAAATTGCCTGGAAACTACATTAGTAGGTTGATTATTAACTGTATTGATAAAAAACATTACATTCCTTTAATGTGCAACAACTAAAGTGGACCTGTCAGGTCCACTTATAAACATATTTATGCGAAGCAGAGATTAGACTTAGCTGAATGCAAAAATAATTCAACACTGCAGACTGATTGGAGAAGATATATATGGGGGTTATTCACTAAAGTCCGAATTGTTAAGTATAGGTGCAAATTCGCCAGATAAAGACAGTGGCAATAGGCTGCTACTGTCGAAGTCGCATCGTTATAATGAGATTATTGTCTCAGTCGCATCTTTATTATGGGAAAATTGTCACAATATTAACTTTAAAAATTTGTCACAACTTTACAATGGGGAAATTGTCACGGATTTGCTATGGGAATACACTTTTTGAGAATTCAACAGTCGAAATCGCACCTTAGTGAATAACCCCCTATAATGTCAGCTGCCCTTTAGCCCCACCACCTCCGACTGGAGCTTGGAGTCAGGCAGGAAGTCTAAAAATGAAGCCAGGGGATTGCTTCTATTTGTGCACTCTTAGCTGTGCTTTCCTCCTACCAAACACCTCTTCTTCTATAGGTAGAGGCAGTTTATAAAGGAATATTAGTATCCCGAAACTTGTTTCTGCTTTAAATCTGCTGCTGGAACCAAGTTTCATGTAAGTATACCTAGCAAAGCTAGATTTTTTTAAAAAAAATTTGTGATGTGTCATTTATACAAATTGTTTTACATTCTTCTAAATTCTGGCATTCATAAGTCAGTATACAATTTTATAAACTTTTATAAGATGCAAAATGTCGACTAGTTTTTTTTTCTCTTTTTAGATCTATTCTATATAATTTTCATTAAATATATTATTTTTTTACAGAATGTCAATGATATGATAGTATATTATATACTTAGAACTCTGTCACAGGAGGTTATTCACTAAAGTCCAAGGGGGGAATTCATGAAGCTCCGAAGTGAGGCGCGTAGTGTTCGCCTCACTTCGGAACAACTGACATGCGCATGCTGATGTCCTGCACGCGGACATCAGCATGCGCATTAAAGGGATTCCCCTCCCGGCGAGAGAACTCGAGTCTCCTCGCCGGGAGGGGAATCCCTTTAATGCGCATGCTGATGTCCGCGTGCAGGACATTAGCATGCGCATGTCAGTTCCGAAGTGAGGTGAACACTACGCGCCTCACTTCGGAGCTTCATGAATTCCCCCCCAAATTGTTGCGTATAGGTGTGAATTCGCCAGATAAAGACAGTCACAATAGACTGCCACTGTCACAGTCGCGTCTTTATAATGAGAATATTGTCGCAGCGGTGACTTTAATTATGGGAAAATTGTCGCAATGTTAACATTAAAAGATTGTCACAACTTTACAATGGGTAAATTGTTGCAGATTTGCTATGGGAATCCACTGTTTGAGAATTCGACAGTCGAATTAGCACATTAGTGAATAACCCCCACCTGTGTCTCTGGGGAGAACATGGGGTACAAAATGAGCTCCAAACAAATAAATGTAAATTCACAGTTATTTCTGTTAAATGAGTCAGAGACAAAAGTGTATGAATATGCAAAAAATCTCTAATATACGTTGTGAGGTCTTTATTTGTTAATCATGTGATGAATTTTTGCTAAGAAACATTCAAAACAATTACTAGATTCACATTTTTAATTAATGAATAAATTAGCTTACAGTCAACAAATTTTATTGGATTTGTGATTCCAAATTCATCTTCAGCAATTGTCTGCTTTCTACAAAACCTTAATGGTCAAACATACTTTCAAGGACTTTTGAATTAAGTTAATACAACAGAAATATGTGTTGCCCAGTGTAATATACATCTAAACTATGGAGACAGTGTAATATAAATAGGGACATTAAAGTGGTGATGATAATATGGCAACATCTCACAATGCTAGAAACTTCTGCACTTGTATACTGCAGCAATTTATTATCATAATAATATAGCCAGAAATCTAGCTGGGTGATAGCTGGCAAAGAACTGTACAATGTACAACTAGAACAATGTTTCTTTCCTTAAGGCATATGTTCTATTAGAGATGAATGCAGACATCTGTGTGGAAATAATCTTGGCTCCTGCATATAAAAAGAAACACAGCTTGTATTTTTATCAGTGCATATTTTAAAAAAGAAAAACTACATTACATTTACTGACGTCTCCAGCAAGCTCCTACTTACTTGCCTGCCTGTTGCTGTATAATGCTGGAAAATCAACCACGGCCCTTTTGCCCCGTAAAAACACCCGTGGTCGGTATTCAAAGTGATATGATGAGGTAAAGAGACAAGTCAACTCGGAGCTTTCTGAAGGCAGTTTGCCTTGGCAGAGGATTGTATAGTGGCAAAACACCTTATGTGTCAATATCTTTAGTGTTTCTTTCTTTAGTACAGACTCAAAAAAGACTACACACTGAAGATTTACTTATAACATCCCGTATCTCATCCTGTGTACATTTGTATCTCAGTGTTTTGTTCAGTCAGTTACAATTATAACTTTCTTTATTCAGTTTAATCAGTTTAGACCATATTGTGCATTGGCATGAATATATGGGAAACCCTGAGGTTCATGCACAAATATTAATATTTTAGCTCAGTGGTTCTTAACCTTGTTTGAGGTACCGAACCCACCAGTTTCATATGCACATTCACCGAACCCTTCTTTAGTGATAAATCAAATATGATTTTTTATCCAAATTCAAGACATAGGTATATGTTTTTTTACTGGTACACAAAATGAACCGGGTATGAACATCGCCTTGATCCAAGAACAAAACCAACGCATTGCATGAACTCACAACAAATTACATACCTGCAAATCAGTGTGACTTCTGCTGTTGTTTTTGAGAGACCAGTTCAGATATGTGTGGCTTCATCTTGGCAAGTGCTACCTCTCATGTCAGAGTGACCCTTTCATCGAATCTCGCTTTTTTCACCTTGAATTTAGCAAGTGTTGTGTTCTTGTATTCCCCATCTCCCTGCAGCTTCAAGAAGTGCTCCTTCAGTTTTGCTGGTGCGAGACTAGAGTTGCTCAACTTGGCATTGCAAATCATGCAGATAGAACGCTGACTCCCATCACATTCCGTGATACATGTGAATCCATTTTGCACATATTCGTCCGACCACTTTCTTTTTTTTACTCAACATAGTTAGTATGGATTAAAATATTAAAAAAGAAACCACACAATGTACGACTACGACAGTCACACGGTGACTACTGAACACACTAAATTCCCCGCAGCACTAATTGGCCAATGAATGTAACGTGCTCATCTGCAGCAAGTGATGGCCATGCGGGGCGTGTCATCACAAATTTACATAAAGAGTCGGGTGTGTCTTGACCTCCATGGTGGAGGCTCCGCCGAACCCCTGAGACCGACTCACCAAACCCCTAGGGTTCGATAGAACCCCAGTTAAGAAAAACTGTTTTAGCTGTTCAGGACTCAGTTTCTCGTTCTTTTGAAGTTGTGATGTTTGGCGCTGCTCCCCTCTTGGGTTGTCCCCTGGGGATGCCCATGTCTGTCAGTTAAATGTAACATTTTAGCTATACATCAAAAATCAAGTGCTGTGCTTCATGTTCAAATTTTACAGTATTTGCCTTTAAAGGCACATGCTGGATATAAAGGTCATGGGTATATTGGGCTGTTCTGACTCCTCTCATTTATAATATTCCATTTTTTTCATCATTTAAATTTTAAACATTTCCAGCAAAATCCAGGGTTAATAGAGAATTGTTTTTGAAACAGGGTATCTGATATTTTTATTAGCAGAAATCCTTCTATATTACTGGTGCTGAAACAGAAGCAGGCATTAATTATGCTTTATTCAGAGGCTGATTTCACTAAGGATTTTTCCACTGAATGCTTTAAAGTGCTTAGCACAGGCATAGTATGGAGAGCAGGGTAAGTTTGGATTATGATGATCAAGGATGGATAAGTGAGGGTAAAATATGGGGGGGGGGGATACTGGGGGTATCAACCTGCCTGGTTGGTTATTGTACAAATAGAGAGGTGAAGGAATATGACAGGTATAGGCAGCTGGAATATTTGGAGTCACTACCTACCTAGATTGTCAGGGCTTGGTCTAGGGATATGAAACAGAAATATCAGGGCATATAATAAACTTTATAGGGGCCCTGTTGGGATCAAATTATTGAATTAGTGTTTGATTAGGTGTTTTTGTATGTGTATGTAATGCATAGGTATATATCATGTGCTGAAGCAACATGTACATTGCTCACGTAGCACCACATTATGCCTCTTCACAGGGGCAGTTCTGGCCATATTGACACCCTGGGTGAACTGCCCCTTGACCCCCCATGCCCCCTCCGCCCCGCATTTCCCTCTGCGTGCCCCCCTCCCCTTCTGACCTAAACTCCAGCAATGCACTTCCTCTCAGCGTTTCTCCACAGTGAGGTAAATTGAATGCGATGGCGCTCCTTGGATGCTTCAGGTCTTGCCGGCAGCTGCCGAATCCACAGCGAATAGAGCTGAGAAGACCCGAAGCAGCCAAGGGGCGCCATTGCATTCAACTTACCTCATTGTGCAGAAGCTCTTAGAGGAGGTGCATCGCTGGAACACTGGAGGAGGTGAGTTTAGCTGTGGGCGACAGCCCACAAATAGATTGCACCCTGGGCAGTCGCCCACTTTGCCCTTAGCTAAAACCGGCCCTGCCTCTTCATAATTAACTCCATAATTCTCTGATTTATTGTTGATTTAGGAATCCATATCTAATCATTGAGCTCATAGAGTCCTCTTAAAAATTAAAATTTACTGTACCACAATATTTTTGCCTAACTAACCCATTTGTACTGAAATAATCCAAGATCATATGCACAATAAAATTCTTGCTTATAAGAAAAAAAAACAACGTTTTTCAGCATTAATTTTAATCCCTAATTAGATCACATGTATGCGTATTTTAAAGAGTATTAAATGAAAGCTAGTCAGCAGGGGGGAGAAACGTTGGTATTTCAAAAGCACAAATAAAATGAACTTTGTCCTTTTGTCATCCAAGAATCTCAATTGAACAAAGACCCCATTTGATTGGAACACCATTGCATAACATTAATCTTCTCTGATCTTGTTTCAGAGTTTTAAATACAGACGTCTATGAACACGGCTAACTAACACTGATCTCCCAATTTGTTCCAAAGCCGATCTGTATGTCAGGAAAAGCGTCATGCTGCTTAGCATTTTAAAAAAGGCCAAGTAGTGTCAGGAGCTCCAAACAAGAATTAGGCTGCCATAAACACTTGGATCATGGTTTCTGCTATTGGGGTATATCACTGCTTAATTTTTATTTGGTATTTTTCCTTAACATATATACTCTTTACTGAAAAGCAAAGGCCACCTGGAATATTTCTCTATGGTGGACTGTGGAAGTACCTGACAGTCCTCAATGTGGTAAGTACCCAGCTATGTTTTATTCTTCAGACTAAAAACATATTTATTATTTGCACAAACTGGTTGACTTAATCATATAACCTACAGTCCTCTAGAGGTTCTTGAACTTCTGTTCCCAACATTCTTTGTGTATTAAAACTCAAGTGTTGAGGAAATAAAATACCTAATTGTCCTATTTGCATTTGAACTAATAGAACAGGAAACTGATCAATCCCCCGTGTGATTATACCGTACATTTTAGAGCTAATTTCTGTTCTGTATAATTGCTAGAGGTATCAGAAAATGCAAGCCTTTCTAGGTATTATATAAATGCTCAGACTCTTTTCCATTGTGTGCACGCCATGACACTTGCAGCAAAATTTATTACCATTTTATTGCATTCCCAGAAATATCTATTTGACTCCGGGG
>WMED01000569.1:17573-27975 GCA_019650415.1 Pipa parva
GTGAATTCGACTGTCAAATTCGCATACAGCGGATCCCCATGGTAAATCCGCTGCAATTTCCCCATTGTAAAGTCGTGACAATTTTTAAAGTTAAGAATGCAACAATTTTCCCATAATAAAGTCGTGACTGTGACAATATTCTCATTATAAAGATGTGACTGCAACAGTAGCAGCCTATTGCGACTGTCTTTATCTGGCGAATTCGCACTTATATGCAACAATTCAGACTAGTGAATAACCCCTCAACCGGGCGAAATTTATTAAACTAGGAAAGACCGCTCTCTGTCTTTCTGAGGTTATTGAGCGAGATCTTGCATGTTTTTACAAGATTTTTTTGATTTTTCAATCTGATTTTTCACATTTTTAAATGGAAAAATTATCAAAAAATGGAGATAAAAAAACTCAAGATTGAAATTCAAAAAATCTCTCGAGAACAATGTGAGATCTCGCTCTGTAAACTCAGAAAGACTGCTCTCGGTCTTTCCTAGTGTAATAAATTTCACAACTTACAGCCTAATTCACCATTGTGCGAAGTGAGCTGCAAAGCCTTTGGCTCACTTCGCACATGGTATGCGCCCGCTGATGTCCTGCATGCGGACATCAGTGAGCGCATTAAAGGGATTCCAGTCCCGGCGAGGAGACTCGAGTGCTCTCGCCGAGACAGAAATTTCTTTAATGCGCTCGCTGATGTCCGCGTGCAGGACATCAGCGGGCGCCTAACACCATGTGCGAAGTGAGCCAAAGGCTTCGCAGCTCACTTCGCACAATGGTGAATTAGGCTGTTGGAGTCAGATAGATATTTCTGGGAATGCAATAAAATAGTGTTAGGACAAACATTTTTGCAAATGGTAAAGATAGCACTGCCTGTCATTTTAATATGAAATGTTGTAACTTATAAATAGTTTTATAGTTAGTAAGTTTGAGAAGGGCATAAGTCCATGAGGTCTCAATCATTTGAAAAACAATAAGTTAATGAAACTTAGTTTAATTTACTGTAACATGACTAAACCTTCGCTTGTGGTTGTTATGTATGCACTACAGTAGCAAGTACTTTATTTTGTATACATAATTCATTTTTTTTACAAACCAGGGCTGTTCCTAATTGAGTGCAATATGTTTTGCTCTTTAAATATAACATAGATAAATGTTGCCATAACTATATGGGATTTTGTTTCAAGCTGACACAGATGTCTGCATTTCCCCCACTGTCCACAACTTCCCATAGAATTATTTTCATTATATGAGCAACCCCTTTTTTTTAATTGTTTCTGAAAGCACATCCTAGGCTATATTGCACAAGCCGTAAAATAGGGGTAGACTCCAGATTTTTACACCAGAAAAAAATTTTTTTTCACATCATAATGTTTAATGTTTTGACATCTTCAAATGTAAAACAAAATGTTAAAACATAATGTACCATATGTTGCCAGGGGTTGCTTTTGTTTGCTCCCTGGCTAGGCACTCTGTAGGCACTATTGTAACTTTATTTCATATTCCACAGAGTTCTACAAAGTTGACAATTGTAATTTCTTCCTGTTTCTAATTTGTTTCTCTTTGTGTAGGTCCTACAGACTCTTTTCTTTGCTATTTGTTCTATGACTGATCTTCTGATGTCAATACCAGGAATCAAACTAGTGAAGTACATAACCACCTGCAGAGACCTTATCTTTTCTGTTCTAGCTTTCCCATCAGCTACTGTAAGTTTTATTTCTTGACTTGTTCAAAATGCCTTTTCCTTATAGGACTAGCTGTGGCATTGATCAAAATGAAGTCAGCGGTGTATTTTTGTATTGATGTCTGTATTTGTAGTCAGGAACGTTTTGTTCATCTCTGAGATTTTAATACATAGAATTGGTTCCTAAGCATGTCGAATAGAAAAGGTCAAGATAATTGCATCTGAGCCTGTAGTTTAACTAACGTGTTTTGAATCACTTGCCCAGAATATTTTTATTAAAAATAAAACAAGACAAACTATTCAGGTTAGAGAGATTATATGCCATCATTTAATTATCTCTTACTATGCACTTATGCAGTATTATGAGGACTATCCACACTAGTTCTTTAAAAATAATTTTGTTCAAGGATCAGAGAAATGGAAGGTAAACTCTTCACTCAAAAGAGCTTTGCTTATCAAATGATACTTTTGTATTGCAGATTGTTTGTTTAGCCTTTTGGGCACTTTACAGTTATGACAGACAACTGGTTTATCCTGAAGGTTTTGACCAAATCATACCATTTTGGCTTAACCATGCTGTGGTAAGTTCAAAGCGAATTTACTTTCTTTTTTCGTACGAAATTTGTATCCGTTTATCTGTATTACTATGAATCATGAAATCCAAATGAATGGAGGCTGGGAGACAGGATGTGGTTATAGATTTTATTTTACATTTGTACCATATAGAAAACTAAGCTAGAGGTACTGGGCTGCTGGATATCTGTGTATTAGCAAAGGAGAATTCAAGCCCAATACATTCAGTATGGACTAGCTCATGTGCAAAGATTGTTAATGGTTTCTAATAGATGATCCCATGGGAACAATCAAAGCTACTGGCTGTAACAGACAGGCTTCACTAGATAAATTAAAACCTTCTTTTAGGCTAGGTTCACTCTAGCCTGTTCACTCTATTCTCACTTCATGTGTGGCATAAAAGCAAAAAAATCCGCGCCATGTAAACCTATGGGACTTACCTTGTTTCGGCAACGCTACTGAATGTCCCAATTACGGTGCATATGGTCTCGTCACATTTTTTATGGCATATATACGCCGTGCACAAAATGTAGGTAGATGGGAGGAGCCGTGAATGTCGAGGTAGTGTTCACACTGGAGTTGGGTAAGTACAATAGAAATGCGCATCTAGAAAATATGTAGACTGAAATACGCTGGCGTATTTTCTAGACATGGAATGGGATATATATGCGACGTATTTATACTTAATGTGAATCTAGCCTTATACTACTACACTTTTAATATATGGCCAGTTTGGGGGTGAGTTGCACTGGGCCCCCAGTAGGGGGGAAGGGGTGGCCTTGCAGCAAACAGATTTAAACACATCACTTTCTCTGCTGATTCTAATGGTTTAGAAGGCTTGTGCACTGATTCAACTGTTGTGACTAAAAATTAAAAATATCTGTCTGAATAGCATGAGAACTACTTCCCCTGTAATCTCTTTCAGCACGGAATCATTAAACAAATCATGTCAATTTTTTTTTTATTTTAATATTATCGTTATTCATTCAGATTCCTGAAGTGAATTAAGTGGTGGGTTAAGCATCCTTTGGGCCATGGGCTGTTTTGATGTTACTAGCCATCCCTCAAAGTACCCCTTCCACCAGCTTGCCCGCCATGAGGTGCAAAGCGAAATCCACCCTGCCCTCCACTGGGTAACAAAGTGCAAAGTTTCCAGCCATATTCTATTTCAGTTACAATGCAATGTGACCATTTCCAATGGGCCCTAAGCGATATCTCAGATTCCACATATTCCACTTGCTGAGCAGTTTTCCCCCAAACGCATACTCGCTCCCTTTACAATGTCCCCTAATACCCCATTCCTGGGCACTTTTCACCCACACCCCACATTACCCCTTCCCTGAGCAGCTTTTCCCACTCCACTTGTGGCTTATGAAACAATAAAATCTGCTGTTGGGATCAGATAGAGCAGTGTCTGCTGGAGCTAAGGGGACTCAGTGGGTAAGGACCTGTTCTGACACATGCTGCCTCTCTAATATAACAGTGAAAGATTAAAATAGAAATGAATGGGGGGAACACACTGGGCATGATTGAGCCCTCAGGGACCATGGGTGACCACACATTTAGCTCTATTATGAACTACCACTCAGCATAGTAAGTCACCTGTGACACATTATCTTAACTAATCTTCATTTCCTCCATCCAATAATAATATAAATTCAATGAGTAATTTAAACTAGCCAGCACGGGGTAGATTTAGGTAGATGGAAATACCTAAAGACACATTCAACAACATGTTTATGTCTCTTGCTTTTGCCCTCATATGAATACTTTTTCTCTGCATTTCTTTCTTTATAATTTCAGTTGTTAAACAACAAATTAGATTAAACAAGTCAGAAAACTGAATATAAACAAAGGCAGAAGGGTTATAGTCAAAGCAATAGTCTACCTTGTAAGAAGAATATTGCTATTCAAAATGACTATTCCAGCACAAACGGAAGAAATGAATCATTTTAAACCTCATTAGCTTCTATATGCTTAGGTATCATTTTCAAACAAAAGGGATGTAATTTCCCTTTATGAACAACAACAACATTCTTATCATTCAAGAATTTATTAGTTAAAGATAACAAAGTACAGAAGAAGCCGCAGAATTCAAAGTGATTCAAGGCATTTTCCTTATGACGGAGCTGCTTAGCGGTATTTTGGGGTGTTTGAACTCTGATAACTTTATAAAAAGCAGCAGTTGCCACATGCTGCGTGTGCTATTGGCCTTAGTTATTTGGCTTTAAGAGGAAATATAACAGTTGTACTTCCTTGCTTGGAAACATGATGGATTAAACATTCAATGCATAAAATTGTAATTAATATGATAATATGCTAATAACTTTAGATGACCTTGATTTGCATATAGTGGGGAAAAAAAACATGGCTTGCTTCTTGCTAAGTCATGAACTACAAACTGTAATTTAGCTTGTCCAATTCATACTTGTCAACATTCTCAAAAAATCTATTTCTGATTCAACTTTACTCTTTTCCTAATAACCTTTAACTGGTATGCTCACCTCAGTTTCCAGCTGCAATCCATGATTTTTCCAGAACAATTTCAAATGGAACCAACTACAGTTGTACAGTGTGTGGTACACTCCTCAACCTTGGTTCACTACATGTTCCACATGGGCACCAAATGCAGTACCCATACCTCATGTTCTTACACTACAGTTCTTGGTAGATAACACACAGCACTGGTTATATGGCCCAGTTTTCCTGGTTAGTGTAATAACACAGGCATGGTTTACTGCTTACAGAATGGAGATATGGTTAAAACACACTCTCACTCACAGACTGGGTAGGATTGTTGATGTGACATTTATTGAATAAAGATACTCATTGTTTCTTTGCTTTGGTTTTATTACAAATACATTCCAGCTTAAAATTTGACTGGCATGCTTCTTCAGCCCAAACTATCTCCTTCATCAATTCCCCACTACACTCCTCAGGAACATACCTAAAGAACCTCAGGCCCCAGTATAGAATCAGTACCAGGGACAACTGCTTCTGCAGTGCCGCTCAAGGACCAAATAAAGAGAAGTTTATCATGATTGGGGGTGCCAGTGTAGGCACTGCTAGTCTGGCTGTGGACACAGTAGTCACAGAACGATCACCAGGCCCCAAACTAGTGACTTCTTTGCATTCTTTTTTAATGTGCCACAGGCTACAGATTTACGTTTCTCTGAATGCAAAATCTGGTAATCAGAAACCTATACTAAATGTTAACTCGAAGGCTTTAAGGTTACGAAAACATATTGGTAAATTGTATTTAGAACATGTGGGGGAGGGGGAGGGAGTTTATCAACTAGTAAATTCAGGAGAAACAGTCTATTTTTAATGATATTGCTATTTTCTCCTATTTACTAAACTGACTGCTGAAAACCCATTATTTCCTGGTCCTGTCGTTTAGCCTAAGTCTAAAATATTTTCCCTTCAAAATGAGATTTCAGTATCGATCTGTAATGGAAGGGACCCTCATAGAAAAACATTGCAAAGTGTGCCCCTGTCAACTGAACAATGTTTATTGATAATGATTTATTTTGATGGGAAAATATTTTTATCAATCCTTTATTAAACAGTGGATTCGAAAAATACAGGGAAACAAAAATTAACAGCGAAAATGGGGTGAAATTAATCGATATGGTCTTAGTACATATGCCCATTAGTCTTAAATGCATCTTAAGGTTTGTATTTCATCATACAAATGGAGGCTATCAATAAAGATACTGATGAGTACATGTCAAGAATCTCATGGGGAACAGTGACTTTACAGGATTCATCAAGGGGAATGTAGTGAAGTGCAGGAACACACACTTGGGGTACTATGGTACTGGGTGCCACTGGAGGAACTACAGCAATCCCAGAACCCATTATGCCTTTTTAAACAATACCTTTAAGCAGGAAGACCAGGAGCAGCATGACTAAAGACTCAAAGCAGCCCTATTTGAATTTGGCACCACTGGTATCATCTGAGATGTCAGTGGCAGCAGACTGGCTGCACACACAGAAGCACTGGGGAAAGTGAGAGCCCCAAGCCTTGCCGGCGGTGGCATACAGAGGACCAGCAGTGTACAAGTGTCACCAATCGTGACAGTACAATAGATAATTGGAAGTTGGGCTTTCTAATTGCCACATCAACATTTGTAATAATTGTGATGACTGGTTTTCCCAAAGCAATTATTTTCTTATTTAATAATTTCTTATATGCAGAATAGCCCTTGTTTTTACAAACAAAAAAAAAAGTCATGCACAACATTTACTGTCAGAAATCCATCATTTACCAGTTTAAAGTCCCTATACTGTAACTGTACAATGGAATAGTCTTTCCAACAATAACAATTCTTTTCTATGTAAGTAAAATCATTTCATGGTAAACAAACATCCTGAATCTGCAATATTTCCCGTTTCCAAAAAAGAGACTGCTATTTATAGTTGCTTTCATATGTATTATTGCCTTACTTTGTTATTCACGTACTCCAAACACAGTGAATGATATATAAGCACAAATTCCTCATTAGTCCTTAAATGACTTTCATTAATCTAAATCAGCCTTGCTTATGTCAATTGCTTTATGACTGACACCAGTTACTATTATATAGTATAGAGATAAATAAAAATACTCATTTCTGTTCATCTTCTCCTTGATCAGCAGCATTTAAAGCGCCTCATTAATAGGATTACAATCTGTTCTGGTGTCAGACAGTGCAAGATTTAGGCTGAAATCACAATGTGCAGATTGTGTCACACATTAGAATCACACTCGGTAAGTAAACAATGTGTAAAGCACACTGAATAATGCTGGAGACACAGAAGGCTGTCATGCTTTAGAATACAGAGAATTTTGTGAAAAAAATAGAACTGTGTAACTATGGGCGCTGTTACTTAAAGTGCAACTTAAGGCAAAAAAAATATTTTGTTATGGAGATTCTTATCCCAAAATAAGCATTTTGTAATACAGTTATATAATCTGTTAATTCTGTTTTTTGCTGGACTTCCATGATTTTACCATCTTTCTATTCTGACTGTTTCCTATTGTTATCATCTGGCTCATGCTCAGTAGACAGGGTTGGACTGGCCAACCAGAGTACCAGATGATCCTCCAGTGGGTCCCAATATTAGGGTGCCCAAGTCTAGTGCCAAAAGCCAAATATTTTAACAGGTCTGGTGTACATGACAACTTTTGCTAGAGGCCGTGCTCCCTTGCAATCAGTTTCTCTGGTGTTCCCAAGATGCCTCAGCCTGACACTGTCAGTAAAGCTCCTGCTAAAATTTAAAGGACTATTCATAGCTTCACCAGAAAAATAATCCAATTTGGAATGGCACAGCAGTTGTTACTACAGAAATGTTATATTTGAAGTCAGATTCCTGATTTGTATCCCTTTATGTTTGTTTTTCTTCTTTGCTAATTGCAGCCATCTTTTATCTCTTAGTAGAATTCCCACCTAGTCCCTTTCATATAAATATTATATAATAAAGATTCATGAAGTGACCCAAAAAGCCCTATCTGTTCGTCTGCTAGCAGGTTGCAGTCAAAGTAATAAAAATAACATTTTTACAATTACTAAACAGAAATAACTGCTATGACAGTTGTAGGGAATCACTCAAATAATGGAGCAGTCTTTAGTAAACAGAACACAGAAAACCATGAAATTCTTATGTATTCAGCATTTATTTGTAAAATGAAAGTAAAGACAGCCTTTCTTGGCAAAACAAAAGTCAATTCAAACACAACTTTCAGAGTTCAGATCCTTTGTCACTAAACAGCAAAACAGTGGGTAACTGCAACTCATGCGGTTCTGGTTATGAAACAAAGAGAGAATACCTTCCCTTCTCCTTGGTTGTTTCCTTGGGTTTCAAAGTGCTGTGCAGCCCAGAGTTTTATAGTAGGATATTTATCCACAGGTCCCTACTTCTATACTGAATTTCTGTTATCTCCCCAAACCAATTTGTAAACTGCAGACCAAGACTCTGATTGGCTCTTGAGGAAATTGCTTAGAGGGGAGGAGCTTCTATAAGAAATGATTCTAAATAGCAAACAGCTGATTGACTACTAACTGTTGGTGACTTGACTTTTCCTTTTCCATAATGTATAGACTATTATGCTGAACACACTTTGTACTTATAATTAGACATGGGTGTACTGGCTGTGGTTTGGTTAGTTTTTTTTCTAAACAATCCAAATTACCAGATTAGGCAAAACTTCTCAATGAAACATAAAAAGAAAAAAAAAATCATAATTTTATGGATGTTTAGTCTTTCGAATTTATGAATCAATTCCAGAACACTAAACTGGCTTAATTCTTGGCTAACAGCTAGTATAATAAAGTTGTGTTTTTATTTTAGTAGGCTTGCTTATCTAATTTATGAATGCAGACATATTTTATTTGTACTCGCATCCCCCACCCATTTGATAGTAGAGCCATATGGTAACAAGAAAATTATTCTTTATGTAGACAGTAATCCATGTCCCCATGCTTAACTTTTTTCTTATCTTTTTTTAGGAAAATGTAAGCAAACTACTAAGCAATAATTACGTTATAAAAGTTATATCATAGGAACAGGCTGTATGTGAGTTAAAAACCTGATGCTTTATTTTCTACTAATATAAAAATAAAATAAGAATAATAAATATATCATTTCCAAAAGACACTGTAAGATTCACTTCGAAAGGTTTGAGGTCTGGACCCTAGTGGCTGGATACTGGCAATAGTTATGCTGTGATCTGAAGGGAAAGGGTTCCGTTGGGACAGGAGAATACAGGGGTACTTCACTAACTCATATGCAAGTTGTGCAGGACTTAAATTAGTTACTTCGCCTGATTCCCTCCCAATTAACCTTCCCAACGGAATACCACTATACAGGAAAACTAGACTTAGTAGATTCCCTTTAAAATCTAACTTAAGCAAATATCCCTTTAACATGAAATAGCAAATTTCTCTTTTAACATGAAACACATAAGAAATGGGAAAAACAAACAGTTGGGACTCACCAGCAGGATAACTTAGTATGGCACAGCAGGACGCTGAAGGGAAGGCCAAAACAGCTAGCGAGAAACACCAAACAAACAAACAAACAACTCCTTTCTTGTCCAATGAGCAGGGGAAAGGTGCAAGACCAAAACACCAGAAAGGTTAACTTAAATAAACTTACGGACATCCAGACAAAACATAAACCTAACCAGGATACAAAGGTTTAAACAAACACTGGATATAAACAAACAACCCAGAGCACCTTAATAGAATCCAACCAAAACACTGTGGCAAATGCTTGGGGGAGTGGAGCAGTTAAAAACCCTGTGGGGTCATCCGATTGGTCAGAGGGAATCTGAATTTTAACTCCTTTCACTGCCAGGATTCTAACAGACACCTGCATTCATCCCACTTAGAAAATCTGTGAAAACTGAACACAAATATAGCTGAGAGGAATTCAAACATCCAATTTGAAAAATTGATAAATAAATGAGTTGCTAATGCGCTTTAGCTTCAATATGCATATCTTCCCCTTAATTCTGCTGGAACTAACTAAAGTTGCTAGTTTTAATTATGCAGTTTCTGTTGCTGGAGATACTTTTGAAAATGCTTTCATTGGAATGCCTCTATTCATAGTAAGAACAATGAACTATTTTAAATTATTTTATTGTGATCTTTAGAAATGAAACAAAATGTTTACTTTAATTCCATAGCACACAGCTGTGTTCCCTCTTGCTATTGTGGAAATGATAACCTCTCCTCATCGTTATCCATCAACTAAAAAAGGGCTTCTCATCTTGGGATTTTGCTCCATATGTTATTTAAGCTGGTATGTACACTATAAATTGTTTTTATCGACTCACTAGTACATAACTAGAGTGTCAAATTTGCTGTCCTACAGTAGGCTGTTTAAAATCCCAGGAATTGCTTGTAGCAGTTGTTTATTTTAGCTTAATTATGGTTCTTAAAATATAGTACACATTGAAAGGGTTGGATAAAGCAATTAGAAATTTAAAAAGAAGGATATGCATTATCCACACAGACATGAGTGTTTGGGGTGGGGGTTGTGGACAAGAGAATGGAAGGCCTCAGTTGTAACCTCCTGATGCCCCCCTCTGTCCTGCCCTATCTGCCTAATGGACATCAAAAAGGAAAGGGCAAAAAGAGCAGCCAAAATCAATTGGCCAGCAGAGCA
>WMED01000570.1:5522-31227 GCA_019650415.1 Pipa parva
GGGGGGGAGGCCCAAGGCGCAAATAATGCCAGGACCGCCCCTGTAGCCAGGTGAGCAATTACCTACATTTCTGTATCTAATTTACGGGGGAAGGAGGTCAAGTTTAGAGATGGGCGATGTGGGCGATAACCCACATCGCCCATAGGTAGAACTAGCCCTGCCTGGCTATCTATGTCATTTTCATTCACAGAACTACCAGGATGACGGAGGTCGCAGTTGCAACTGGCCCGACCCCCCCCCAGTTGATCCGACCACTGCAACCTTGCTGCCTGCTATGGGGGGTACTATCAGCTCAGCAAATCAGGGGGTCCCAGAAAGACAGGATATGAAGGCTTCAGAGTATTGTCCAATAAAACTGATGGCCTAAAGGGGCCATCTATTAGATTAGATATCTATTAGATTTCCATCACTTTTTAAGCTAACTCTAGCCTGCCACAAATAAAATGGAATTTATATGCTGCTTTAAAAAGAAAAGAAAAACCTGTCAATGCTGCGTAGCCTGAATTTTGCTGTTCCTGTTCTGCAGGCCAGCTTTTTTTGTGGAGGAGTACATTGTAATCTTTAGTTATACAATATATTAATAAGAAGTCATGTCTAAAGGGTGGAATTTTAAAGAATTTTACTATCAAAAACTCTGATCAAAACTAATATTTCAGTCAAAATTGATTTTTAAAAAAAGCATTAGTCAGTTTCTGCCAGTAGAGGGAGCACGTGATTGTGTCTTTTTGTTATACTGTACTGTATATTGTTGTTTTAAGCCAGCATTGACTTGTACTATGTTTAGTCTTCTTAAAGTGCTGTCACATGCAAATCAAAGAACAGATTTTGTTATCGTGTAGGAAACACAAACACCTCTTCAGTGCAGTATTTTTCTGTTGCAAACAAAATCATGTTATGTTTTTTCTTACCTTAAACAAGGAGATGTGGAGCAACAATACTTAGTCAAGACCCACTTCCATGAATTCATGGAATTCTGGGAGTTATATCTCCACAGGGACTATTCTAAAGGGGAAGCTTGAGATGAGGCAAAAAAAAAAAAATTATAAATAATAAACATTTTTACAACTGACACTTTGCAGATGATCAACTAGTGCGCTTTCCCTCTGCTCTCCAGTCTTTTTCACTGCAGGTACCAATCAGAAGAGAACCTCACCAGAAAACAGTTATTGTTTGCCTGATGGGACCTATGGGAAGTGCATCTTTTCAAGAAGTAGTGATGATTATTTTGTGAAATGAACCTCATATTGGTTCCTGCAGTGACTGCTAGCTTCAGAGAAGGGTAGAAGAGCCTGGAAGAGTGACTGGGGAGTGCATGAATTATAAAAAATGCCTTTTCATTTATTATGATCCTTTTAATTGATTTATTTAAATCTTTACTACACCTTTAATAATTATGTTTACACCATGGTACAAGTATAACAGGCATGTCATACCCTAGTATGTTATTCAAGGGCTTAAACAATTTTATTTATTTATTGAAACTTTTAGACATCATTGTTACAATATGTTTTTATGTAAAAGTACATTGCAGAGGGTTGCACTGGGGCCCAAATAAATGTATTTTAGTTCAAAGATACAAATACAAACTCCACTATGGCATGGTACATGAATAATCACACAAGCTTAGACTAACATTTTTATAGTATCGTCACATAAAATCATTAAAGGAACAGTTTAGGCACCAACAGTTATTTGCCTGTCCATGTGTCATTGTTAGATGAATGTGGTGTTTTTTTACATATTATTTACTAATGTCCATTCTAATTTACTGTCAGTTTCTTCCTGTAGCTTCTTCTCTCTGTCACTTATTTACTCCTTAGCAGATTAGTTTATAGGGCATTATTCACTAAGGTGCGAATTCGACTGTTGAATTCTCAAACAGCGTATTCCCATAGTAAATCCACTACAATTTCCCCTTTGTAAAGTCGTGACAATTTTGTTAAAGTTAAGATTGCGACAATTTTCCCATAATAAGGTCGCAACTGCGACTCATTATAAAGACGCGACTGTGACAGTAGTAGCCTATTGCGACTGTCTTTATCTGGTGAATTCGCACCTATACGCAACAATTTGGACTTTAGTGAATAACCCCCATAATCTTTAGAATGGGATTTGACTGAAATGATTGGGAATTCTAGATAACCAATCATAGTTCTGCAAATGTTCGACCTCACAGAGCTACTTACCATCTGATTCATTCTGATTGTTTTTTTCCGTAATACTAAAGCTTGGGAACTAAGTCAGTGGCATGAGATCACCTGAAAAGGAATAAGGAGACAGAGGAGAGGCTTCTGTAAGAAATTGTTCTTAAATTTAAAAAAACACTAAAAATGTGCTATTAATTTATATTCCAAAACTAATAAACTAAACATTGACAATCAGACACATAACTGTTTGCAGGCTGGGCTGCTCATGTAAACAAATCAAGTAGGTTTAAGAAATGAGTGATAATTGGAAGCATGGGTAATTAAACACTAAGTGGGTAATTCGGCAAAGCCCAAAGTCACCTCACGATCATTCGATTCACCTCACCAAAATTGTTGCGAGCTCGCTTCTGTCCTACAGGCGGACATCAGCGAATGCTTTAAAGCTATTCCAGATGACTTGAGTGGTTGCGAGGTGAGGCAAATATCGAGGATTCGACTCCAGTAGATTTAAGGCATTCACCGATGTCCACCTGTATAGGACAGAAGCAAGCTTGCAACAATTTTGGTGAGGTGAATCGAATGGTCGTGAAGTGTAGGGAAGCTCGGCAAGGAAACTCGAATGATCGCGAAGTGACTTCGGACTTTGCTGAATTACCCCCTAAGATTGGATAAGTCCTGAATTTTGTACCAAGGCTCACTTTCTTCCAGTTACACCACTGATTATCTTTAACAAACCTAAATAAATTCATTTAGTTTTCCAGCCATCCAGGATCTAGTTTATACTAGCAATCTGGTTATTATTAATAATATAATAATTCATTTATACCAATAGTATATTTGCCTAGTGCTGTGCTAAGATAATGATGCTGAAAAAGCTTTTAGACTATACAGTGGTACCTCGGTTTTCAAACGACTTGGATTTCAAACAAATTGGTTTTCAACCACGAAATTCGAGAAAATTTTGTCTTGGAATCTGAACAAATATTTGGAACTCAAACACCCGAGATGAGCAGAATGGCATTCGCAGCATCAATACAAGTCAATCTGCGATTGGATTTCTTATGGGATAAATTGTTTTGGTTCTCAACCAAATTTGGTTCTCAACCGCACTTCCAGAACGAATTGTGGTTGAGAACCAAGGTATCACTGTATATAGAAAAACAAGCCTTGCTCTTAACATTTGTACCATATGTGGAGATGTGTAGCTGCCAAAAAAAGGTTTCATTGTTTCCTATGAGGACAAGCCAAGCTACATTTTATAGACACATTTAACATGCTGTGTGGAAAACAATAAAGCTTCAACTTGCCTTCTACAAATGCTGATACAAATCCATGACATTAAACAGTTAATTCAACTAGAAAATGTACCTTCTTTTAAGTACCTTTATTATTGACAGTTGTACCTCGTCAGTGGCTTCTGGAAAACAATGCTCGCTTTTTGATCCTGAGTGGGAATGGCATTTGTTTCGCATACATGGCGAGCAAAGCAGTGAATGGGCGGACAATGGAACTAGCAAGAATGGTAGTCTTTCTAGCCTTAGTGAGTATTTGTGCATTCCAGTTTATTAAACGCTAACTGCAGTTTTGTTTTACTATTCTATAGGGTTGTGCAATGTTTGTGGCCTTGTTAAAACATACACATTAGGTCTGGCCTGTATTTTTAGAAAAATTCAACCACCCATGAAAAACCCCAGATGTGCTCTTGACATTTAGGCAATTTACCTTTTCTCATCTTAAACCCTTCTCTCTTGCTGCCCTGTGTCTCTGGAATTCTATACCCCTTTATCTCTGCCAGAAACAAACCCTCTGTACTTTCAAAACTAAACTGAAATTCTTCTTTTTGGACCACTAGCACTGTTTTTTATGTATATATTATATTTTATCCTTAAGTAGTTATCTATGTTTATTAGTGGTATTTATAGACCAGTTACCCAGCACTTTGTTACAGCTCTTTTTTACCTTTCTATTTGTGTATCTAAGCCTCCCTCCCATTTAGATTGTAAGCTCTATGAGTTAAGAACCTCCATCTTCTTGTTTCAATCACCACTTGACACTTACAGTTATGTATCTTCATGATTTTATGCTTGTAATTGACTTCACTATGTTGGGCACTTTTCCCATGCCTGCATTATATTTGTATTGGTGAACTTTACAGCATTGCGTAACTTTATAAATAAACTAATACATACATACATACTTACTGTATTGCTACCTGTAACTTGACAGAACATGTGATCTGGTCAAGTGACCCAAAGCTGAGTAGAACCACTGTGGCTTGGATAGTACCTAGTTTTCATCAATGTGAGTTGTCTTCAAATGAAAACACTAAAATCAGTTTGGAGATGAGATCCTTGGATTTAAAATGAATTTATTTCCTCTATACTGAAAACAATAGACTTAACAGTGACTTAAGTTTCATGGCACACACTTAAATTGCATTGTACAGTACTATATATATCTTTTCTCTTACATCTGCTTTTCTAAAATATGTGTTCTGTTCAGATTATATTTTATAGTTCTTTACCAGCACCATTCTCTTACTCTTTTTTTATTATATATATATATATATATATATATATATATATATATATATATATATATATATATATATATATATATATATATATATATATATATATATAGTTTTACTTCACACACATTCCACTTAATGGTCTACGTACTCTTTTCATCCGCTTGTTTATTTGTATAAGTCTATGTTTTATAGTGTTAGCCTTGAAATAAACAAGAGAGTAAAACACTCTTCTGTTATTTTTATCTACAAGTCATGTCTTCATAGCTGACCTGATTGTAAATAAGAGCAAGCTTTTAAAGCTCCATAGCCCTTTATCTGGTACACAAATACTTGAAATGCTCAAAGCTCTTACAAATGCAAAAAAAAAAGCCAAATATGTGAGTAAAGAATACATGCTATTATTGAACTATACCTGTGTGGGACATGCAACAGAAGTGTTGTCTTTTCAAACTATATATATAGTTATAATTGTTTTGTGGCTACTGGGGGTTCTGCCCATCCCTCAGAAATTATTAATATCTTACACATCCCTATGTCTGTATAGAATGGACCTATGGTATCTGGCAAGATGCCACATACAGTATGTCTGATACCTTTCAATATTTTAGTTGACTTCTGTCGATGATGTCCCCATATTGATACCTTTGCATCACATTTAAGGCTAGTTTACCCTAAAACTTTGTCTTTCTCTCTCAAACCATTCAATATATTTGCTATTTATATTGAATTGCATTTCCAAATGTGTATTTAAATTGGTCAGGCTATCAATACTATACCTCTTTGAACTGGATGGACTTGTGTCTTTTTTCAGCCTTATAAACTATGTAACTATGTTACTATGAATGGATAGGTTCCAATAATTCCATTCGAGCAAGAGTGCAGTAAACTGGCCAATTCCATATTACTTATACATCCTCAGCCTCCCTTTCCTCATTTACCCTCTTTGTTACTGTTCCTTTGTTTTATTTAACTATCATTTAAATTAAAACCTGAATACAAATGAGGGCAAACGTGTCACACATAGGGGACTGTAACGTGTGGATCCATGGCTAGACAATACTGTGACTACAGCTCTTTTTTGGCCTCTAACATAATGGCATACGTAGCCTTGGTTCTACCCCCTGCAATATTAATGGCTGCACTCCTCACATATACATGGTATTATATACATGTATTTACAATACTCTCAAAATATTTCAATTCTGTTGATGGACCTGCAGACCTATAAGTACAGAAGAATGTGCTTGGCTTGCTTGGCATAAATTAATGAACTCTTACAGGAAACATACAAAAGGTGCACATGGTTCACACACTTACCTGAACAACCTAGACTCTTAGGGGTTATTCACTAAAGTCTGAATTGTTGCATATAGGTGTGAATTTGCCAGATAAAGACAGTTGCAATAGGCTGCTACTGTCGCAGTCGCATCTTTATAATGAGAATATTGTTGCAGTCATGACTTTGTTATGGGAAATTTGTTGCAATCGTAACTTTAAAAATTTGTCACGACTTTACAATAGGGAAATTGTTGCGGATTTGCTAAGGGAATCCGCTGTTTGAGAATTCGACAGTCGAATTCGCACCTTAGTGAATAACCCCCTTAATATTGAAATGTTTATTTATTTTAGTTCACCTGTTATAACTTCTTTGACTGAATGAGAAAGAGAAACAGTATCCAAGTTGCACACATTGAAGTTTATTAAGAAAATAGCAAAACACTCTATAAAAGGACAAGCGCATTTTACCTCACAAAGAAGGCTTCACACCGCAAGAGGAAGCCTGCTTTGTGAGGCGAAATGCGTCCGGTGTTCTGTGACCTCCACCATCTAATGGGCCAACCTTGTTAGCATTTATTTGCAGCATCTCACCTCCGGTAACTTTTTTTTTACAGCATTGTACCATCAATACTGTGTTATCAGCAACCTTTTCTTGATCTTTTTCATTATACCTATTAGCTTATGGTTGTTTCTGCAACATACCTTTGTTGATGATTATTTGTGTATTTATACGTCTATACAATTTGATGTATTAATTACTTGATGATGGAGTGATCATGGACTTTTGCTTTACCTTATCCATGGTTTCACCATGGATTTGTGATTTTTAATTGTTTTTAACATCGCTTGTCCTTTTATAGAGTGTTTTTCTATTTTCCTAATAAACTTCAATGTGTGCAACTTGGATACTGTTTCTCTTTCTTATTCACTTGTAAATGTATCCGTGAGCACCATTGATTTATCCTATTTAATTAGTAATTATGTGCTCACTCCCTCTTTGTTTTTTATAACTTCTTTGACTACTCTTTTGTGTTGCTGCTTGGGGCTATTATCGTAGCCTACTGCTTGTCTTTTGTGATAGCCCTGCACTGGTATGCACCACTGCCAGTGCCACAGTCCCAATACTAGGTATGATGTGGAAAATCAGCATCTTCAAACGTATTGTTTGCACATGCACACAATCATGTATAGGCACACACATCTTTATACTTACCTGGTGGGGAACTCTGCTTTTGTGACTAAGTGCCCTCTCATAGCATGAAGTTTCCTTCTGCTTGCACCACAGTTCTAACCCACCCCTTAAAACAGAAAAAAAAGTCCCTACTTCTGAACATTAAAAGAATTTACATTATAAAGGTCTAAAAAAACCTCTCACTTTGCAAAATATTTTAACTTTTGGGCTGTCTGTATTTTTAGGTATGCGAAAAAGATTTATATTGCATGGAATGGGCAGTAAATATGATGCAGAAGGTCTCCAAGGTGTTTGGCACCCATTCAGAGATGACGATTTTTCTGCAGCATCTGGAAACTGCTTTTGCCTATGCTGTCATGGAAATGCTGCAGTCATTAATGTCACGTGAGTTTTTTCTGTCACTTGCAGGGAGTTACATGATGTTCAACTCAATACAAGTTAACTTTGTACAAGGTTCACTTGCATAACATGTGCAACATGTTATGTATTCTGGTCTTAAAAAAACATTAACACAAGGAAAATAACATTGGTATTTGGATTGGCATAGCTTTTATTCCTATGCTGTATTGGTAAAATGTCATTACTGTTAAAGGAGAACTGTAGCTTTATATTCAATATAGCTGATTGTGCCCAACATTAGTACACTAATTATACTGAGGCACAATCAACTTTCATCTCACGATCCTATGCTTAGGACTGTGAAATGAACTTCTCTCCCATACCAGCAGTAAGATGGATATGTGCTTTTGGCTTATTTTGGAGAAGTTCGGCGGGTGGGTGGGTACTTTGTGACAATATGTCACACACATAAGCAGGAAGTAGGCTGTTATGGGGGAGAGGTTCATCTCATGATCCTAAGCATAGGATCATGAGGTGAAAGTTTATTGTGCCTCAGTATAATTCAGAGGTGGCAAACCTTTTTGGCACGGAGTGCCAAAAAGGTGACGTCACCCACGAGCGCATCCCCCGAAGTCCCGGCGCTAGTGAGTGATGTCATCACGCCAGCACCGGGAGGAGGAGCGCACACGCGTTGGGGGAGGAGAACTCCCCTGCTCGTGTGCACTTCTTCAGTGCAGGCCATGGACCCGGCCTGAAAACTGACAGATCGGGACCGTGGCCTGCACTGAAGGCAGGGGTTTGGTGATGCCTTGCGTGCCAACAGAGAGGGCTCTGTGTGCTCTCTCTGGCACGCGTGCCGTAGGTTCGCCATCCCTGGGTTAGTGTACTGATGCTGGGCACAATCAGCTACAGTATATTGAATTTAAAGCTATATTTCTCCTTTAAGGCACAGGTTAAATTCCTGATTTTTGGCTTCTGTTGCCTCCCTCTCTCTGCTGGCTGCAGTCAGATTGTGCTTTCTTGGACCCTTTACAAATATGTTTTATATAAAGCTCCATAGCAACAATAGGGCTAGTGTGATGTTTGTTTAACAGATAAAAGATGCTTCCAATTGCAAGGAAGAAAAAAATAAATACATAAATCAGGAATACAATTTGAAAGGTAATATATTTAACAATACTATGCAGGAATAACTGAAATGCCAATTCAAATGGTATCTTTTCCATTTGTGGTGTCACTAGACCTTTCAATCTGTGATAAACTTCCCCAACATCATTCACGCTAAACTGAACATTTCCTGCAGTTTTACTCCAAGGTGATAATTATATATACAGTATTTGACAGGAATTATAATAAATAGTATTAACTGATTAAACAATACAGATATTCTATCCTGTTGTTCTCTTTCTTTTCTGCAGGGGAAAATAATGAGGAGGAGAGTAACATCTTGAACCTTTTCCATCTTGTGAATGCACAGGCAAACTTCCACAAGGAGATTCTTTACCTAACCTTTCACTCTTCTTCCTCCTAAAGAATCAAATTCCAGTACTCATATTTATTCTGTATGTGTGCTCCACTCTCAAGTTATTTTTACAAGGTCTGCTCTATAGAGAAATGAAAAATACCAAGATTTAGTGACATAATTTTGTTACTTAAAATAGAATATCTACATATCAGAAGACACCTTTGGGAACATCATTAAGCCTTATGTAAACAAAAAATATTAAATTTTATCTTAATACATTACACATTGTAGCAAACCAGTCTACAAAAGTCAGACACAAGTGATAACTTTAGATTTGCAAGGAAAGTTCTCTAAAACATAAATGTCCTCATGTGGTAATGACAGAAGCAATTTAGAATTTTTTTTTAACTTGTCTTAATGGTTTGGTGTTCATTTTCATAGTTCATGGTTTGGTGTTCAATTTCATAGCTCACTCTCTGGAAGGAATAAGAAAGCTACTGAGCTATAATTCACAACACTGCCCTCTTAGGTTTCTGCATATATGAGATAGGATTAGGGTTGAGGTTCTTAACAGTTTAATTTGTTGACTATCCCTGCAATCTACTAGAAAGCAATGAAACAGAGGCTTTGCCTCGTCTAGTAAATACGTTTCCGATTAAAAACAGTAAGTAAATAGGGAAACTGATTCTCTTAGACTCACAAGAATTATCTATGTTTAGAAACATTTAGTTATCTATTATTGGTAAGGAATAGCAGATCACATTTTAGGGTATTTGTCTTTATGATTTCTTATGAAATGAAATTCAAGGATATGCATATTTTACATCCTTTAATTGAAATGCATAAAGCAATTCATCTCTTATTTTACTTGTTTTAATTAGCCTGTGAGGTTAAGAATGCTTTTATTTCCTTTGTTTAAACTTTATTTTAGTGCATTGTGTTGACTATTGCATCCGTTTTTGTAAGTTAATGCTGTCTGTCTTTTCATTTTACGTTTTGAAGATAACTACTAATTACTTTTTGTTATCACGTTGTATATTTGATTAAATATATTGAAAGTTTATTTTATCTTATCAAATAGTTGTTTGTTTTTTTTACAGTTATAAGAATACTATTACTTTTTTAATGTCCATAGAAAATATATAAATAAATACCTGCTTTACTATCATCCACATATGATATTAATGTTGTTAGTGCTCAAATTCCTCAATAAGATAGGCATGTTATTTAGAAAAAATAAGCAAGATGTCTAATTCTGTGGATTGTTGTGGAACCATTAAAGAACAGATATTATAGAATCCTGAATTTGAATATAACCTGCAATTAGTAGCTAGACAGGTAGGAGGCAGCCTTTACAGAAAACGTTGCATGCCATAGAATAGATCACCAGCATGAGGATGAATATTGCTATGGTGAGACAGGAGGGTACAGACTTAACAAGGTAACATAAATCCCTACACAAAAAAATAGCCTTTGAAGCTTTGTGTATGAATTGCCCTAAAAGAATTGCAAGAAGCTTGAAAACATGTTCAACAAGTGTCTAAATATATATATTTATGCATATTAAAACATTTGGACTGAGGAAACTAACCTTCAACTATTAACAAATAACTGCAACATGAGGACCTTTAACTGCTGGTAGAGTAGACAAAAGTGAAATATCAGCAATATGTATGGCATATATTGAATACTGTCATTGGATCTTATAGATCAGGGGTGGGCAAATGTCTTCGCCATTGTGAATGGACTGGATGGCTTCAGAGGGCTGTGGGGTTGTGCCTAGCGTGCTGATGCCTATGGCAGTTGGCCACTCCCCCCATTTTTATCCTCCCGCAGGCCTGTCAGAGACATCTGGAGGGCCACACGTAGTTTGCCCTACCCTGTTATAGATTAACTCAGACCACCTACCCTGTCTAATAATCCTTTTTTATGCAGTTTATCGAACTGCAAAAAGTTTCCTTCTATTCTCCTGTTCTAGATTTTTTTACTCTGACTAATGATAAATATTTTACTATTTCTTTTGAGAGCACATACTGAAGTTTTGGCCAAAAATTATCCAGATCTTGATCCACTCTCAATGACATTCTTGGCTATATCTCTTCTCCGAAGATCCCCTAATTTTTGTAGCTTGAGTGCTTGTTCATTTTGCATGGTTTGCTTCTGTAACATCTGTAGCCTTGTTTTAGTCTTTTCAGTCCTTTTTTAGACTTTTTAGAAACCTGCCCATATGCCAGGAATAGTACGCTGGACCCTTTTTCCGTATTTTGGACTTTCTGTTTTTAAGCTTTCTGTTTGAATACCAACTCGATGCCAGACTTTTGGGGGAGATGTTATTGAACTAGGTGATTACAAATAAGCTAAGGTCATATGAACTCTGAGGGGGTTATTCACTAATTAGGTGGGAATTCAACTGTCGAATTCGCAAACAGTGGATTCCCATAGTAACTCCGCTACAATTTCCCCATTGTAAAGTCGCGACAATTTTTAATGTTAAGATTGCGACAATTTTCCCATAATAAAGTCGCGACTGCAACAATATTTTCATTATAAAGATGCGACTGCAACAGTAGCAGCTTATTGTGACTGTATCTGACAAATTGGCACCTATACGCAACAATTTGGACTTTAGTGAATAACCCCCTTGAATCTTGCAAAATTAATTGGTTTATTACTAAACCATTTGTCCCAAGTGACACCAAGAGAATGCTTTTGAATATTAAAACTTTATAGATAAATATATCCTTTAACTTTAAAGTAAACTCACAGGACCTTAGCCATTAAGATCTACTTTTATTCATCACATGCATGTTTCATTGAATTCACCCAGAACTGTCTTCAGGATCTGCATTTTTTTAATTTTGTTGTTTGAATACCCAGAATACAAGACGTAAAACACCTTACACCTTATTGTTCATAAGATGGTGTTAGGATTAATACTTACTGGCACTCGCTCCTGCGGCGCTCTGCCTCTGGCGCTGGGAAGCGCCATGTCTTCTCACGTGACCGCGCTCGTGCACACTGTCAGTAGCGCGCACGGCACGGTCACGCACCTCTTATCCCTTCCAGCCGCGATCATGTGACAGGCTCCTGTTCTATTTAAGGGAGCCTGTCCGGTTACTCCTTGCCCGAATATAAAAAGTACCTTGAGAGTGTCAGTACTTGTTCTAGGCCTCTGTTAAAAGTCACAGTTGTTGTCTGACTTTCTGTCTGTCTGTTTGTAGCCTGAAAAGATTAGTATTGTTTTCCTTGCCTGCCTTCTATTAGTTCTATTGCCTTTCCCCTGCATGTTCTATCTCTGGGACCGCGACCGGGGCATCATAGCAGCTAAACCCTAACTTCCTTGCGGAAGCTCTAGGTGAAGACCTGTGGTGTCTTAGACTCCGCACCCAGTAGGTAGCTGGCATTCTTCGCTGTGGGAACTCCGTTTATGCCATCTCCTATTCCTCCTAATTGGGAAATCCTGACAGATGGTAAGTCAGCCATAGATATATAAACCCAATAAAGAATATCAATTTTCTCAGGATGTGCCTCTATTGAATGTTGCCTGGATTTTACTGGATGCATTTAACCTCATAACTAGATTTTAAAATAAAAAAATCAAGGTATTGTGTGAACAGATTTCAAGAAGGATTATGGGATTATGATTTTTCACTGTAGTCAAAAAAAGCCAATTAAACAATGGGAGATAAATAATGACAACATGGACAAGGAGTGCATGCTGGGAGTTTTTATCATACGAATTAGATGAAGTAACAGGTAGATTATGTATGGCTGTTCTAGAATTATGGGATCCAATTTTACACAGTAGTTGGAATGGAATTACGTCATTCTTTGGTCTGCTGAGAAGTGTAAAGAGTCAAAAAATAAATTGTTGCATTGTGATGCTTTTGTTTAGCTAGATTATGTAAAGGCATTTTGTCTTACAACTCCATTGTAGATTGTTACAAACCATGGACCTGTGCTATATGATGGGGGGAGCTAAAAACTCATCTAAACTGAGACGAGTTTGTTAGAAATGTTTGAACAGGTGCTTCAACTTTAAATGTATATGCATACACTGCTGACAAAGATACAAAGGCATTTACAAAAAAACACTGCATTTAGTGACATAACACAAGGTTCACAAAAACAGAGTGATCATGTTTCATTTAAAGAAACAGGGAAGTTGGCAGTGAAAATTGAAACAAAGCGCAGTGCCGTTAGAATCTGCTGAGACTGGCTATGTTGAAGGTTAAGATAGCTAGGGTTTTAATATTCTGGAAGACTCCACTTTGAAACAATAAAAAGAAGGTATCCGGGATATTTATGTTTTCAAGAATTATGAAGCAGCAAATCAATCCTTTTGGGGCTGTAGTGTTATCTTTTAGAACTGCTCATGCTAGTATATCATGGCTGTCAAATTGGATACTTCTTAATATGCTACCCTGACACATTATCATGCATACTGGGGAATGTCAAATGTTATATTAAAATGTGAATATCATTGAGGTGTATATTTAGTGCTGGTTTCACACATGCTCTTTAAGAAGTCAGTGCCCAGGACACCAGATTACTCAGCAAGGGGGTGGAGCTGAAATGCTACAAAAGCTGCCATGTACTTGTGAAATAGTGCATGCAGAAAAAAACAGAAATAACTCAGAAGGTGGCTTGGAAGGGAAAGACTGTGAGTTATTGTGTTACTGGCATGTAGGCTAAATGAACAAATATGATTTATGAGGAGACTTTAGTTCTTCTTTAATCACAATAATTTTATGCTAGCTCAACTGTTCAGGAGATTGTTCCCTTGCACCATATAACATGGATAGTTCCCTTGCACCTCTGTGTCTGAAATGATGGAGGACCCTTTTGCTGTAAAATGGGATGTCCAAATTACTGACAGCCCTTCTCATTTTAAGTCATTTGCATGACGACTGTTATATATACAGTATCCTGGTAATGGTTTACCTTGGCTGTCCAGGCTTTAGCATATGCTTCGAAAACCCCAAATGCTGGCCCTGCACTTGACTATGAAACTGGTTAGATATTGTAAACTTTGAACTACAATTTGTGAAAAGATTGACCAAACCTATTTGTGACCAGTTTCACAAAAGGAACTTGCAAACTGCAAAAACTGACATGTCTAAAACTGTGCAGAATCATTTCAGCCTTTTCTACAATCATGCATATGTGAAAGGTCTTCTGCTCCAAATTATACATTTGACAGATGAAAACTTGATTCTCTTACTCACTCCTTTTTATGAAACTGAAATTCTACATCGTTTAGACTGTTTTGGAAAAGTTTTTTTCTAAAAATAAGAGTAAGGCTGAAACATTTTTCATGTGATAGTTCCCCTTTCATTATATATTTAACCATTACATAAATGTAACCATTAAGTCAGTGAAAATAAACTGTTATTGCATTCATATTTTTGGTAACAAATGTATTATCTGACAAATAAAACATTCAAGAAATGAACCCCTTTATTTTTAACAGAGCAGAAAAGGTTTATACAGTAATGGTAAAGGTAAAAATTGGTATTTGTAGACAGCAAATAAATGATCTGTACAACTAGCACACAGAAGTTCTATATAATATAAATATAGAAATACTTTTCTGTAAGAAAATTTAAAGAAGCAACAACATTATGCATTAATGATTAATCCTTAATACTAACATTTATTATCTACTATGATAAAGGCCACTAAGCCATAACCACAAATGTATTTTGCTAATAGAAACATTCCCTTATAAATCTCTAATGTTATGGGGGAGGATGGCATTGTTTTTATGAGCAATAAAATTCCTTTTCCCAACTAGAATATTTTATGAAAGCCTCAATAAGAACCAGCAAAAACCAATAAAAGACACATATATATATATATAAAACTAGTAAACAGTCTAAGTACACAATAGCATCATAGTCTGGGTTTTTTTTTAACATTAATTTTTTTCCTTTTGATTTAGCTTTCTTTTATATCAGATGAATTAATATTTTTGAATAAGTGGCCTCTAAATGATCTCCTGGCAGATATCAATTGCTTCTTTTTTATTTTGCATTTATCTTTGATATGATCTCACTAAGCCTGTTAGGTATTCCAGATCTCTAGATGGGCAGTGGGCAATTTCTACTACTTTGATCCTAGCGGGGTCCCAAATACAATCTTTTTCTGACCAACTGGTTACCATGCCACTATATGCAGGTATCCAGGCTGAATCATAGCCATGCTCATGCCATGTCCTCTGCATAGGGTGATTCTCATAGTCAATCTTCTTGACCTGTCCTACATTCACTCTGACTTTCAAAACAATGAGATCTCTTTCATCTGATTTGTAGGGGCATTGCATGGGTGTGTATTTATCTCTGGAAAGATATACTCCTCTTCCTAACGTGCCATCTAATGATTGCTGAAATCCATATTTGATGATGCTTTCAGCTTCATAACGTGAAGTGCCATAGTACATATTGTAGAACCTCCCATCCTTTGGTTGATCACTAGGGCGAAGAATATCTTCTTCCAAGCTGATTGTTCTCTCCATTGGTCTCTCCTTTGGTCTCTCCCATGCATTTCTGCCAGTGCGCATGACGTTATTGTAATAGGAAAACATTTCTAAAATAAACAAAGAAAACACTATTTTAATATACTCCTGTTGTCAGTAGGAAACAATGAGGATGCTCCAGCCCACAATAGAATCTATGATTATGTAATTTTTTTACTGTTTTTCAGGTGTTTACTGACAACTTTTGGGGCCATGAACTTTCTGATAGGACTCCAACACAATGAGAGCCAGGAAGCAATGAATCTTCCATAAAAAACAGAGAAGAGAGGAAGACTTATCAAGGTAAATTAGGAGCTAGTCCATCTACAGGTGAAAGAACAACTCAGTCAAAAAAAAAATTCTACCGAGTTGTGGTAAACCTCTGTCCAAGCCAGAAGATTGGCCTAGTTGTCTTGAGATTGGTACAGAATGTATCTGTTTAATTGTTTGAATGGTTGAATTGATTATTCTGTGAGACCATTGCCCTTGGAATGGAACATGGATGAAAAATGTAATTTAATTTTGAGAAAATTGTCAAATCCCTGCCAACATTTTTTTTTAAATTCTGAACCCCAACAATGGTCATAGCTTTGGCTTTAGTAGGTCAACCAAAAAACTTATAGCTAAGCTGATGCAGGACATAAAGGGTAATGGCAAGGCCAGAAACAAGCCAGAGGTTGGAGTGGAGTACCTTATTTTGAAGGCATAAGCTGCTACATAAAACGTAACATCTTGGTGGATCATGAGCTAGCAATAGTTCCACAAATGCAAAGAAGGTCTTCATAACCCAAGGATGGTCTGGGAGGAGGAAAGTATGGCTTGCCTACAGGACATTCTAGTTCATATCTCTAATTATTTTTTCTTGAATAGTATCAAAAGAAAGGAAAAGGGCATTTGCTTTGGTATTCTTGGAACAGGGCAGTAGGAAATGAGAAACATAATTTTGGAAAGCAAAAAAGCCCAGAAATACTCTTGAGCATTTAGTCTCTTGTCTAATGAGATATGCCTTTGATTCCTATGATCTATCAATACGGTGATGTGGAAGATGCTCTATCCAGAAAATAGCACCATTCCTCAAATGCTGGTGTGACAGCAAGTAGTTTCTGATTTTAATATAATAGTTTTTTTCTAAACATTTTCAGAAAGTAGGCACATGGATGCATGCATCCTTGGAAGATCACTCCAAGAAGAGACCTTTAACCTCTTGTGTCAACCACATCCTGCCCTTAAAGTGAATTAACCTTGTGATATTATATAGTATTGTACGATGTACTTTTCCCATGTCTGTATTATATTTGTGTTGCTGAATTGTAAAGCGCTGCATAAATTTGTGGCTCTTTATAAATAAAATTATACATCATACATACATACATACATACATTTTATATGATTCACGTGTTCAGTCAGAGTAGCTGACGAGTAGTTACTAATTTGTGAATTTTTGGAAAACTGCCAGAGTGTTGCAGAATCCAAATAACAATATAATCATCTCTGGTGTTGAATGCAGCCATTTGGATGACATTGAAATTATTAATAGACAATAATTTATCTTTCACTAAGTTAAACTCCTGATTTGTTTTGCTTTGTTTTTTCTTTGCTGACTGCTGCCATCTTTTATGGAGCTTTAAATAATACCTATATTAAAAGTGTGCCCCCATTAAGTACAACAATTGTGAAAATATATTTTTTTATTATACAATATCCTACTTTGAAGAAGTATCTCAGGGTTTTTGGAAGCACAGGGGAAAACATATAGTAGGTATACAGGAACATGGAACATCTCATTTTTAACTCATTACTGTCCTTTTACTTAATTTTTACTGATTTGTGGTTGTTTTCTCTCTCCTAATTGCAGATATCCTAGTTGCATAAACAAGCATTTACATAGTCACACAATGTACATGTATTGTGTATACTTCTAGAAAGTTACCCAATTTTTGAAATGTGCAAATTCAGTGTATAATAGGTATAAAATATGGATTTCTTTGACATTGCTAGCATTGTTGTCCTTTTAAAAATAACCATCCTTTTTTTTTGTGGAGTTTTCAATCTTATTAAGGCAATAACTGTATAAAATAACACTGCATTGACCCATCATTGTCTAGAGAACCAAGCCCAGTTACTTGTGTATCTCAATATCATAAAAAGACATTTCACAGTGTGCCACGGAATGAATAGTTGTTCATTACTGCATCCCCGATCATAGTAACCGATCTTGAAGGATACTTACCTACAAATTGGATCAGTTGGTACTGGTATCAAGTTCTGAGATTTTCTTTTCTGCTGACAGAGTCTGGAAAACAAAAGTCGATGAAGAATAGTTAGCTGGTTACAAGGCTCTTTGAATATGTTTCAAAGAGATATTTCTATTCACGTCTATTCAGTATCTACCATAAGACAAATTCCAATTTATTTTTGTTATACAATACATTGTATTCAATTTATTCAGTGGTTTTGCTCTTCCACTTTCTACTTTTGCGTTTTTAAAAAAAATTAAACTGGCTAATAAACTGAGCGCCCCTATAGAGTCCCTATAGCAGTTATGCAACGGCTTGAAAAAGGACCTGGAAAAAAGGGTAAGTTTCCCACAGTATTTAAATGACTTTTATTCTTCATTTTCTAATTGCTAAGGTCCCGGGCCGGGTTTAAAATGCCAGGTGGTAGAGTTGCAAAGAAGAAAAACAAAACAGAACTTAAAGAACAAAAACCCAATTCAAATTGTCTCAATAATGTTATAAGTGAATGTGGAAAGGAAAACTTCCATTTTAAAATAGACAAGACTAGATGTGGAAAATTATGCAAAATGTACTTTTTATTTGATACTACATATGCAAGAGAGGCACAAACCTCACCCAGCACATAAAACCAGCAGTGTTTATTAGAGTAAGGCAGTCTTCAAACCATTTTTATCTTAGATTACTGTACTGTGTAATCAGCCCCTGCGCATGAATGGCTGCATGAACACCAGTGCAAGAATCTCTTGCAGTCGGGGTTTGCAGCTGCAGTAGCATTTGAAGAGGTGGCTTGATTCCTTAGAAGTACCGCTGCAACTGCGGTGACTACCCATAATTCCACAGTTGCACCCCTGCTAAACAGGTCATTTGTATGAATGTCCCAAAGAATAATCTTTAAATGATCAGAAATGCCAAAAGAAGAAGAGTCCTACTGGATTGACATGTCCGTTATTTATAAATAGTACTTCTAAACATGTCCTCTTTGAGGTTAAATAAATACCTTATTTTGTGTTGATTTGAGTTTTCTATCTGTCTCTGCTGTCTGCAGCCATCTTTTATCTTTTAAATAAACAAACAAGCCCCACCCCCATGCATTTAGTCCATTGTTTTCTATAGCTTTTGATAATACATATTTATGAAGTTTCCCACAAAGCCACATTTTTAAAAGAAAACTGAAATTTGCGGGAAAAAATAAAAAAAAGAGAGAGAGAGTAGACGCAAAGTAATAAAACTGGAATTCTAATTCAAGATTAATAAATTATATTTACCATTACCGCATAGGAAGACATTCCATTCCTAATAGCAATTTTATTTTACTGATGTTACTGGTCCTTTAACTGCCCTTACACTCTGGTAAGTTCAGCAAGTTTTAGCGTACATTTTATTGCGTTACTCAAACTAGGTACTCACCGGATGATGGATAATGCTGAAGTGTGCTTGCTTTCCAGATGTCACTGCCTTTTATAACTTACCATATAGCCTCCATTTCATGGTATGTGTAACACTTTGTTTTAAAAACAAAAACATTCAAATGAAAAACAGGAAACACAGCTTTTGGTTATATAAAACAATAATAGCATTATATTATATAATGCCATCTCAAAGAAAACAACGATATAAATAACAATTGCCTTTAATAAATAACGAATGACGTTTCCATTAACTTTGTGCAGCAAAACCATTATTAAATAACAAAAATCAATATTATGAATATAATACTAGTAATAAAGGATGCCGTTTATGTTCACTAATGATCAGCAAACACAATCTACATGCATTCAGTTGGCTTGAAACTATTTAATTCCTAAAATTCTGACACTGATACTCTCCCTTGGTGCTAGCTTCATAGCGTTTGAGCGGTGTAGGCATGATTTAAAATACAGAAAGAAAGAAAACTGCACAGTCTTTCTCATCTCTGTAACAGACATAGGCCTACACACGGGGTGTTCCTGGTGTGCCTAGGCACACCCTAATGCGCTTAGTGACATAATCACGTTGCATGTCACGTGATGAGATTTGGGTGCGACGTCATCACGTATGCGCATCATGTAATGATATTTGGGTGCGATGTCACCGTTTACACGTCACGTGATGATGCAAGGTGTGACATCATCGCGCAGGCACCCCTATATAAAGGGACTTGCGCACACTACTGGTAACAGATACAGACAGAATTCGTTTACTCAGCAATTGTATGGAAGCAAACTTGTTCTGGGGCTTAAAGAACTAGTAAAACCCCAAAAAATAAATAGTGCTATTTGTCTATGAAGTAAAATGTCTGAATTTTATTGCTCTTTGTCTGTTACCTCACCCAGTCACATTGTTTTCCATGGTGCTTTAGATAACACCTATTCAGGAAGGGTGCCAGAAAGCACAATTTTAAAGCTAAATAGCTAAATATCATACTCGATAGGCGCAATTTCGAATTTTTAAAGCACAGATCTAATATATAGTAACTATATATGCATTTAAGGCAATTTCACTTTTTTTTTTTGGCGTTACTGTTCTTTTAAGTTTCCCTTTAGCATTAACATGAAACCAAAATAAAAATGGTGGGGAGAAGGTGTGATTACTTTTTTTTTCTGTTTAAGGTATCCTTCATGCTACTGTGTTTTGTGAGATTCAGTTAGACCAGGGGTCGGCAAAGTGAGGCTCACGAGCCACATGCGGCTCTTCAGCTGTCTTGTTGGTCTTGGAGAGCATCTCCTAAGCTTTGCCCATGACCTCCGACGCCTCTTCGGATTGGCCTTCGGCAGGTCATGTGACCCGGGAGAGGGAACTCCTCCCCCTCTGAATAAAAATTCACCAGTGGAGGAGGGATAGAAATAGCTCCCTCCACTACAAATTTTACCGACTCCTGAGTTAGACTTAATTAAGTCCTACTGCCCACATACAAACATGTCCACATTATTTGTTCAACTTGTGAGCTGATACTCCTAATGTGATCTAACAGCTGATCTTGTTACAGAAGGTGAATTATCCCCTTATATAGGGGTACCTACAATACGAATTGAAAGCCATTAAATCAATGCTGCTGTGTGGGGGTATTTTTTGTATACCATCCTGTTCATAGCGATATTCTGGTTAAGACTACATTTTGTATTTTGTAGCATACTTTTTTGCGTGTGGAAAAATGCAATAAAAAGCATCAGTGAACAGCCTGGCCAGATCTCCCATTCATTTACATGAATAACCAGCAGTGTCTACTTTCTATTCTGTCACTAGTCTGCAGATCTAAACACCTGGAAAACAATAGGATGCATTGCTGGCTGATCTTGTTTTGACTGCCCCCAATACACTGTATTTTTCTTGCACTTTATTTCCTTGTCGGGGATAAATGAATTATACCTTTGGGAAGCCTGGTGATGCAGAAGTGTTAATCCTTAAAATTAAAAATCTGAAATCTGCTAATAAATCGCATTAGATCATTTAGCCCAAATTCCAACAACACAATAAACCCACAGTCTTTTCCCTCCAAGCCACTTGATTATTTCTGCTTCTTATGAATGAGTTATTTCACGAAGTACATGGGCAGCCTTTGTAGCAATTCAGCTCCATCCGCTGCTGAGAAAGCTGGTGTCCTGGGCACTGGCTTTAACAGAGCATGTGTGAAAAAACTGATAATATGCCTCACTGATATTCACAGTTTAATGAACCATGTAAGCATATGACGTTCCCCAACTAGTCAAACAATATGGGGGTTATTGACTAAAGTTCAAATTGTCGCGTAAAGGTGTGAATTGACCAGCTGACAGTCAAACACTACCAAATAGACAGCTACTGTTGCAGTTTCAACTTCATCATGGGAATATTGTCACGACTTTACTATGAGTATATTGTGGCGTTCATGATTTTACTATGGGAATCTGCTGTTTAGTCAGTAAGGAGTAGAGAATCAGAACGTAGCCTCCCGAAGTGATAAGAATTCACCTTGACAGTCAAATGATCCCTTTAGTCAATAACCCCCTAAGTGTGATGAGGTGTCAGTCTTCATTAGCATATTAATGATGATCCAATAAGGCGGCTGTGAGATACCAGCAGCAGCAGTTCTATAAGATAATGCTACGGCCCAGAGGTACTGATTTGGCAGACCATGTACTTTCAGCATATCAGTTATGATTAGGGTACAGCAGCAACCCTAATAAATAGTCATTTACTTCAGACTCAAGAGAACTGTTCGAATATGATTTACCCATGCTGCTCTATTAAAGTCGTATATCTCTATGGTTTTAGAGAAAAACAACTTATTCACACACTTAAGTCTTCACAGGTCCAGTTATCACTTAATCACAAGTTTATTTTCTATTAAATCACTACAGTATTTCAACAAACTCTTTCAATTTGAAGCCTACCTACCTTACCCTAACCATGAAGTGCCCTTACTAAGGTAGGATGCACTATCATTCTATATGATGTACTCTGACTTCATTATATCAGACTAACATGCAACTCTATACTTAATATGAACACCAGGATAGCTTCTTCAGAAGGTCCTGAAAGTTTTGTAGTATTTACCTGGGAAACCACGTCTCCTAAGGGTACCCAGAATCTACTTATTTTCTTAGGACCTCCAAGTCAGTAGGGTGTACTTGGGAAGGCACGTCTTCCAGAAGATCATTACAAAAAAAATGAGTCCAGGGATGGCAGCCTTTTCCCGTAAACGCTTTCTCTTTGTATCTCAGGAGTAGCTCTTCCTAGGCCAATGGGGGCTAGAAAGAACACATTCACCCACTATATTGTATAACCTAGTTCTTCTTGTCTAGCAAATGAATGTAATACCTTCCTCAATTAGAAACAAATGGAACCAATAAACTTTAACAGCTATAAGGAATGTGAGGTTATGTTTAAAGCTTCACAAATCAATTAGAAACCAGCTTGGAAACATCACTAGATGGCAGTATAGTCCCAAAAAAACAGTTTTATTCTATTTGAACAGATTGCTCCATTTATTTGATCTTTACAATTGATTTTACATTATCTCCTTCCTTCTCATAGTAGGCTTTTTGTATAAAAAATACATATTCTTATATTTATTATATTTGTAAAACTATTTTTTTTCAGTATTTGATTACAGCTGCAATTTTTTGCCCCACTGTTATTATTTCTCTTCACTTACATACAGTAATAATAATATAATAACCCATTTAACTAATTTGTTGTTTTTGTGATTATTTTTTTTTTCTGCTGTGATTTTAAGATTTAAATAAAAAAAAATCTCAACAAGTGATTGCGTTTATTTCACTAAAGTGGCTTTGTAAAGTAGAAAAAGTAATACTTAGTATTGCTAGACAACAAGTAAACTATCTGTACAAATGACACAAGTTGACACTAATATGCGATGCAATATAGGTACAGAAAATAGCTTTATATAATGTAATATTAAGTCATTCCAAAACACAACAGCATTGTATATTATCAGTTACATAATCATTAAAATCCCTAATGGATATCATCACTGTTAAAGGTCACTAAACTTAACCCACAATTTTTTCTCCCTTATAAAAACATACAAAAATATGTAAATAAAAATGCTTTATATAATTTTAAAAACTGTGTATATATATATATATATATATATATATATATATATATTTTCCCCCATATCATTTAACCTTTCATTTTAGTGGATTCGTTTGTATTCTATAATAAAAGGCTTGTTAATAATTTGCTGTCTGACGTAGATTATTGGCTAAAGCCCGAATTGCCTCGTAAAGGTGTGAATTCACCACTTCCCCATATTCAGGTATTCAGCAAACTCTGAAATGCAGTGAATTCACCAGCTAACAACGGTTGCGCACTACACACACCGTCCCAACTTTACTATGGGAATATTGTCACCATCACGGATTTCCTGTGGGAATCTGCTATTTTGTTAAGTAACAAGTAGAGAAAGAGAGTATAGCAACCCAAAGTGATAAGATCTCACTTTGACAGTCAAATTCTTACTTGATTCAATAACCCCCTGTATCTTTGTATTTATCCTTGATATATTTGCACTAGGCTTATGAGTTGTTGCAGATCATCTGGTTGACAGTAGGCAATACCGACCACCTTGATCCTCTGGGGGTCCCAAACACAGTCATCCTCTAACCAACTGGTTGCTATACAACAGTATGCTGGCACCCAGGCTGTATCATAGCCATTTTCATGCCATGACTTCTGCAGAGGGTGATTTTGATATTCAATCTTTTTCACATTTCCTACATTTACTCTGAGCTTCAAAACAACTTGGTTGTTTTTATCCCCTAATGGATAACGTAGGGCTTTGTCTTTATCTCTGCTAAGGTAAACCCCTTTTCCTAATGTGCCGTCTTTTGATCGCAGGAATCCATATTTGATGATATTTTCAGCTGCGAAACGAGTAGTGCCGTGGAACATCACATAGATCTTCCCATCCATTGGTTCATCATTAGAGTTAAGAAACTCTTCTTTAAAGAATGCAGACTTCTCCTCTTCCCATAAATCCTGAGTGGGGCGAATGACATCTCTGTGGTAAAGTGACATTTTTACTAAGAGAAAAACAAAACACAAAGGAAACATCAACCCATTAAAATGAAAATGTATGATTAATTTATTTATTTCCGATGCCTATAGAAAAAAAAAGATTTTTCAGCACTTAAAGGAGATCTCCAGCCTACCAAATAACTTATTCAATATGAACAAGAGCACAGCGTTATGGACTTTTATAAATAAGCCCCTTAAATGCATGAACAATTTATACAAAATGCAACAGAAAATTAATATTGCCAATATTGAGTACAGTGCCGGCTCTGCCATTAGGCAGTATAGGCAAATGCTAGGAGCGCCGCCTGCCCAGGGGAGCGCCCCCTAGCATTTTTTTTTTTTAGAGAGTGCCAGCCGGCTGGGAGAGGTTACATGCAGCTGCAGCTCAACTTTAAATCTCACAATTGGCAGCCGCGGCTGCTTGTCGAGAGATGTGAAGTACAGCCGCGGCTGCCAATTGTGAGATTTAAAGTTGAGCCGCGGCTGGACGGCAGTGTTGGAGGTGAGTTGGGGCTGCAGGGCAAGGGGGGGAGGGAGGGTGTCGCGGAGCAGGAGGGGAGGCGCTGGCAGGGGAGGCGGCACGGGACGGGGGCGGGGGGGCACTGGGTGGGGGTTGCCTAGGGCACTGATAGGGCCATCTCTGACTGAGTATATCCATAAACTCAGCCGTATTTAGAAATCAATGGCTGTCTGCTACCCAGAGCGTTTTTAGCTCTATTTCTGTAGGTGGGAAAGTGATAACTGCTCATCCACAAAACTGATCTCCATAAATGTCTGCTGCTCCCTTTAGCTGTCCTGTTGTGCCCTTCCCGTACGGGGGGCTGTGGGATGGGCAGGGTGTGAATGTGGGGGTCAGTTAATTTACCAGTTACCCTGAGCAAATGAAGGGTACGAAACAGCCCTGGACTTCATACAGTCGTATGTGGTAGAAGCTGAAATTCATACTATATTTACAGCGTTATATTTGAAAATAGAAAATTTTACATTTGTTTTCTCTAAATTATATTTTACTGTATAAAATTATACTGTATTGACCAGGGCTGTGACAAGGTTTTATGACTTTGCCATAGGCAACAATGCCAAAAGGTGCCCACACAGTACTGTTCCCTCAATTGTGCCCCATACAGTATGCAGTTCCTCTCCAATAGTGCTCTATACAGTACAGAAGCCCCCTCCCTCCATATAGTGCCCTATACAGTATGCAGTTCCTCTCCCATAGTGCCCCGTACAGTATGCAGTTCCTCTCCCATAGTGCCCCGTACAGTATGCAGTTCCTCTCCCATAGTGCCCCGTACAGTATGCAGTTCCTCTCCCATAGTGCCCCGTACAGTATGCAGTTCCTCTCCCATAGTGCCCTGTACAGTATGCAGTTCCTCTCCCATAGTACCCTGTACAGTATGCAGTTCCTCTCCCATAGTACCCTGTACAGTATGCAGTTCCTCTCTGATAGTGCCCCATACAGTACAGCAGCCCCCTCCCCCCATATAGTGCCCCAT
>WMED01000571.1:20932-33566 GCA_019650415.1 Pipa parva
ACCTTCGTACAGAGCACACCCAGTCCTACAGCATCGTACCTTCGTACAGAGCATTCCCAGTCCTACAGCATCGTACCTTCGTACAGAGCACTCCCAGTCCTACAGCTTTGTACCTTCATACAGAGCAATCCCAGTCCTACAGCATCGTACCTTTGTACAGAGCACTCCCAGTCCTACAGCCTCGTACCTTCATACAGAGCACACCCAGTCCTACAGACTTGTACCTTCATATAGAGCACTCCTAGTCCTACAGCCTCGTACCTTTATACAGAGCACTCCCAGTCCTACAGCCTAATACCTTCATACAGAGCAATCCCAGTCCTATAGCCTCGTACCTTTAAAAGGGCTTACTGATTTTGCAGAATAGTCATAGCAATTTTAGAAAAAACAAGCACCTGGAGAGGAGGTTTTCAGCTAAAACTGACCCCTCCCCCTTAGTCAAGGGCTAAGCTCACTAATTTAGCATGCTCCCTCTCCTGAAACCAATTAAAATGTATTTTCACTTTCTACAGGAAACTTAGTACAAGGCATTTCTGTGACACTGAAAAACTGGAGAAAAACAGCCTATCACAGCTCAGAATCAAAAGCTGCTTAGCAATTTAACTGGTGCACACAAGTAACAGCCTGCATAGAGATAAAAGGAGGAGGAGCTAGAATTAGCTGAAAAATCATCAATATCGATTGAAAAGAGCTCCATTGAAAGTAACGTAAATACACAGTATTAACACATTGATATTTATCGATATTGATACATTTTATTTCGCTTTACATAAATTAGGGGAAATAGAAAAATGCGTCAGAAAAAATGAATGGCTAAAAATGGCGAAACAGATTGAATTGCAGGCTAAAGGTCAAAATGACCTTAGTAAATGTCCCTAAAACCAATGTTTAATGCCCCCATCTAATTGGCCATCTTTCTGTTAAATGTCTGCATAGTAAAATGTGATCCCATGAAGCTAGAACATTCCTAAGAAACCCTTAAGACCACAGAATGTCAGGTATATTTCAATGATTTACAATGTTATACTACCTGGGGAAAGAAATGCTTATTATAAATACAGAATTGCTAGCGTTTCAGGACACATTTATGCCTGTATCATGTGAATAATAACAGTCGATAATATGAACAGAGGGAGCGCTACAGACAAATTTTCAGGAAGCAAATGTTTACAGAGTGAGTTAATAAGTGCTTATAGTACAGTACATATGCTATATAACAGCTGTACACAATTTTATAGAGGTGTCCCATCAATATTCCTGAATGGTACACAGTGAGATCTTGTAATTCATGTACTGTTTAATTCGGAGTGCAGTAAAAGCAGCAATGCCTAAACACAGCTCTATATCACTGAAACAAGTTTGTGGCAGCATTAAAAGACATATATAATAAATATAGTGTATCATCAGATATACAGATATACTTGGTGTTGCCAGTTTTGTGTTCACGCACTGTACAGGCTAAAGGGGGATTATTAATGTCTTTTTCTTTAGCTGATGAAAGTCAATTTGAGGTATATTTATAAAAAAAAGTTACATTTTTCTCCTGGTATATTGATATTGATATACATTTAATTAGGTCGAAAATATTGATATCGCCAATATCGATATTTATTAAGCCCCTTCTGATCTCTATTATCGCTGAAAGTGTTGGCCTGGTTGAGGGAGGAGAAACTCATTATTCCCTATGGAGATGGTTTAGAATAGTTTTTTTCTAAGTCTCCAATGAAAAGATCAGCGATATCGATGGAAAAGGAGCTTTGTTGAAATTAATGTAAACCAGTGATTTTCAACCTTTTTTGAGCCGCGGCACATTTTTTACATTTACAAAATCCTGGGGCACACCAACACCAAAAATGACACAAAATGAAACTCTGAGAACCTGTGAAGGAATTGGCGGCTCTGCGGGGCTATCTGGGGCTTGTAGAGCAACCAGGAGCTAAGGGCAAAAATCAGGGGCGGGGGAGGACAGCAGGTGCTTGGAGGGGTAAATCAGGGACTTGGAAGGGCAAATTAGGGACTAAGGAGGGAAATCAGGAGTGAGGGGCAAATCAGGGGCTGAGGGGGGCACATCTGGGGCAGGGGAGAGCAAGTCACAGGCTGGGGAGTATATTTTTATTGTGTGGTGTAATGGGGGGGTCAGGGGGTGTCAGTAATGGCTGTGGGGGGGGGGGGGGGGGGGGGGGGGGGGGGGGGGGGTCAGTGGGGTTGGTGGAGGCTTCAACTTACCCACCTCCAGCAGAGTATGCAGCATGCTTCCTCATTCAGCTGCTACTGCCATTGCACGCAGCTGAATGAGGAAGTGAAATCGGGAGTGCTGATCACATGCACTCCCGGTCTCCTATTGGCTCATGTGACCGATCAGGTCACATGAGCCCTCCTCAGACCATGGAGGGAGTCTGACAGGACTCCTTCCCAGTTGGTAAGTGCCGAGTTTCCAACGGCACACCTGACCATGTGTCACGGCACACTGGTTGAAAAACGCTGATGTAAAGTGCAGCGGTATTAACGCATTTATATGTGCCAATCTTATTCAATATCAGTACATTTTATTCGGCATTACATAAATTGAGGGGAATCGAAAAAGTGGCGAAAAAGAAAAAAAAAAAGCGATAACGTGATGAAAAGCAGGAAAATGGGTCGAATTCCCTCATAGTGTGGATTCTTAGCCAGATCTCCAGTAGCATCACTCCACACTTTAGGTAAAGCCTCATAGGCTAAATAGTCCCGTATAGCTCTGAATTTGCATCAATTCTCCACTTTCCCATGTTCGCTTAGTGAGTATACTCTGTAATTTGGCGAATATGCGACCAATTTGGGCGACAACGATAGTTGTAATCTTACAGAGCACTTGACATCACTTTGCATGCATGTAAACAGGCAATTCTACCATTGAATCAGCAACGGAGTGGTGCGAATACGACTAGGCGAACTCCAAATTCACCTTGTATGGCTTCACCACATTGGTTGGGCTGATGGGAGGGCTCCGCATTCTACTATTATCTGACTACGCCACAAATCCCATCTGACAGTGATCAGCGCTGTCTGTTTGTTCAACCAGACTAGTCGCCACTTATTGAATAATGAGAAATGAATATACAACTTTATTTACGCGACTTGAATGACCCTCAATGTTTCATTTATACATTCCTTCCTATGTCTGTGAAATGTCCAGTTATATTTATGCGGATATAGAATTAGTTCTATTTCAGCCTTTTTGATTCATTTCAATCCGGAGTGACAGATGGAAATTTCAGCAAAACTGAACTGACTGAAATTGGAGGGGAGGGGGCGGGGGGGGGGGGGGGGGAGAATCCATCAGGAAGAAAAACCCACAGTGGAAAAACAATTGCAAAAAGAAATAATACAAATTTTAAAAGAAGCAAAAATGGAAAAAAAGAGAATGAAGAATAAAAAAATATTTTCCATGAATTTCTTCCTTTAGGTAATACGTCTTAAGGTTAAAAAAATCATGATGATATACAGTATATTGTATGATTATATATTTGTATTTTTACATTTTTTGACCTTTTAATATCATTATTTTGTCCGAGGCTGGGCTAATTTCTATGGGGGGAATTCAGGAAGCTCCGAAGTGAGGCGAACACTACGCGCCTCACTTCGGAGGTTCCTGAATTCCCCCCTATGTCTCAGATATTGTTATTAAAAGACCAACCACAGTGGTTTGAATTGAAACTACGCTATAAACTTTAGTATAACATTGTTTTAACCAGCTGAAAGGACCTGACCTTGTAGTATATATAAAACACAGATCGTGTCAGCGAAATGCTTTCATTTCTACTAACATGAACAAATCCGTTTTCAGAGAGGAAAAATGCCATAAAATAACCATAAATTTATTTTAGCCTCTTTTATTAAACATACTGTGAGGCGTATTTACTAAAGTCGGAGAACAGTATCGCCATTTTCTCGTTGTTTTTCTTTTTCTACGCATTTTCCTTTTCCCCACATTTAGGGGAAAAAATGTATCAATACAAATCAAGATAGTAAATATCGATATGGTAATACCGCTACAATTAACATTAAAGGATAACAACTAAAGGTAAAAAAGAAGATAAAGACTTGTTAGAAACCTTACCTCATATAGAGGTGTATCGCTACAGTCACAGCATGAGCTGTGCTGTAATTAGCCGGCACCCGATTCATGATCATCAGCGCAGCCTGAAAGAGAAGCCAGCACAAAGCTCCTCCCACTTGTTTCACCGGTGGTGATAAATGGTTAAAACATCATCACATTCATTGCGGGGGCCAATGAGAATGCTCACTGCAATGAGTGTGATGATGTGTGAGGCCGGTAAAACAAGTGGGAGGAGCTTTGCGCTGGCTTCTCAGTCAGCCTGCGCTGATGAACAAACATCGGGTGCCGGCGATTTACAGCACAGCTCATGCTGTGACTGTAGCGATACACCTCTATATGAGGTAAGGTTTCTAATAAATCTTTATCTTCATTTTTACCTTTAGGTCCCCTTTAATATCAGTGGGGCCATTTGATATCAGTATCGCTGAATATTACGCCAGGGACGTCGAAAAATTTTACAGACCCTTCTCCATAGAGAATAATGGATTTTCATGACCCTCTACCTTGGAATATGCTGTATCAGTAAAAAAAATTTAAAAAATTTGGAAAGGGCTTAGTAAATTTAAATATCAGCAAAAAATGGGAGATAATGGTAAAAAACACCAATGCAGTTTTCCAACTTTAGTAAATATGCCCCAATATTGGGTACCGCTTTCTTTGAATGCGCAGGGTTTTTTCTAATACAATAAGTCCTTTTTAAGAAAAAGAATAACTGAATAATTCAATTTGAAGGAAATCTGCGCCACCTAGTGGATACTGACCATAGGTGGTTATGAACTTTTATACAGATCCATTGTTAATTAGGGCACACAAGGAGATTCATTTATTGGTGGAATTGTTTTTTTTTTTAACTTTACTGAGCCATTTATTTTCTAGTTTACCCATTTATAGTAAAATGTCATAGTTACATTTCTGTTCCCATATGTGTTATGTTTGTCCTGAACAGTAATTTGATTTTCATCCAATTTACTGTTTCAGTTTTATAGGTAATTTGTGCTGTTGTTTATCTGAAGATCAGAATTTCCAGTAAAGAATAAATGTAAAAACGATGTATTAAAAACTCCTGCCTGTGATTTCTATGCTTTCCTTGTGATTTGGGACGTGCTCCCCTAAATATGTGTTCTGTAAGTATCTGCTACAGCCTGTTTACTACTGATCTGTTAGTTAGGTCTGGCCAGTGAGGGTGCTGTGAGGGTGCTGTGAAAATGTTATCTTGAAGTTGAATTTATGACTTTTCTGGTTTCAGTCTGTTTTTATCTATACTGATAGCTAAATAGCTAAGTATCATACTTTATAAATACAGTACAATTTAGATTCTTTAAATGCACAGATTCAATGTACAATAACTATAAATTCAGTTGAGGTATTTAAATTTTTTGGTTTCTTGTTAAAGAATCCCATATAACTTCCAGTATATATATGGCTGTGTGCAGTGCTGGCTCTGCCGCGGGATGGGGGGGGGGGGGGGGGGGGGGGGGGGGGGGGGGGGGGGGGGGGGGGGGGGGCGCTGAGGGAGAGGCGCCTAGGGTGCCAATAGAGCCAGAGCCGGCTCTGGCTGTGTGCCACATCTTCTCTTTGTTGGCAGATCTGAGACTGGTAGTTCTGCAGCAGACAGATTGCTTTGCTGGGGACTGGTATGAGTGGGCAATATAAGGAGCAGAGCTATAACAGACTCAGAGGAACATCTCAGAGGCTTCAGCCAATGACGAGTCAATGTGTAGTACCCTTAGAGAGCTGCCATGCCAACCACTGCGCATAGAGTGGAACAATGGAAAGAGGTGGTCGCGTTGGTAAAGTATCAAATCTTAGATCTTCCCATCTCCTGCGCCCGCAAATCCCTATGGAACTTACCTGTTCCGACCACACTAGCGCAAAACTCAAGTGCTTGCATGCACAAATGCTTGACATCGCATTTTTGCCAGCATATGTACGCTGCACAAATAATGCGGCCAGATAGGAGGAGCTGTGAACGCCAAGGGAGCATTCACACTCTATCGGGTAAGTACAATACCCGCATCTAGAATATACACCGGACTGAAATACGCAGTTTTTAATGCTAGTGTGCACCTAGCCTTAGGCTGCGGGTAATATGAAGTCTTTAATTGATCATTTATTAGATCTGTCATTGTTTCATGTTTTTCTAGAAAGTTTTTACTGTGGCATTTAAATAAGAATAAGGTTTTTAAATCAAGGTCGGGAAAAATAATCACTGTTTAAGTGCCAGCAGTTGAAAGAAACAAGGGGTTGGCATGGATCCCACAGAGCTTGCAATCTAAATGGAAGGGAGATTTGTATACAAAAGAACAAATATTATAAATGCTGAATCACAAAAATGCCAGAGGATTTGTAAAAAAAAAAGCCTACTGTAATCTGAATCAGATTTATTCAATGAAATGAATTCCCCAACAACAGCAACAAAATCCTCATAGCAACACCCTTTATTCTCTTCAACCTGCCTACCGTTATCTTTTAGAGGATAGGGTCTGGTAATGGATCACTATCTGCTATTATACTCCTATTCATCATCTGTAGTCAAGATGTTCTCAGGATAAACTCAAAAAAGGCAAAATTGGCATTTTTCCAGTTAATTAAACTTAATTAATCATCCATAAAATTAATCACCCATAAAATGGACACTAAGGCAAAATTTATTAAACTCGAAAAAACCTTTTTGGCTTTTTCGAGTTTAATCGGGAGAAGTTTCTCAGAGTAAGTATCGCGAGATTTGCAATGTGCGATACTTACCGTGACAAACTTTTTTTCATTAAATTTATCCATGGAAAGGTACCCATACAATATAGCTACCTTTCCATGAATATATTTAATTTAAAAAGTTTGTCACGGTAAGTATCGCCCGAGTCAAATCTCAGGATACTTACCAGGAGAAACTTCAAATCATTCTCCCGAGTTATTAAACTCGGAAAAGAGCAAACGGCTTTTCCGAGATTAATACATTTCACCCATAGAAGTTTATTTTCTAACAGGTCAAAACCAAAGCACCCATGGGAATGAGCGAGAGGCATCGATGCCATAAAACAAGCATATAATCACTCCGGGGTCCAATGAACCTGGAAAAAATGTATTAAACAGCATTTGCAGCCCATGTTGTAAACAAGATACACATTCCCCATTTACTTTCATATAAGATTCCTTTAACTGAGAAAGTTCACTCATATTCCATAGGGGGAACTGACCAGGGAAACACACAGTTAGTACTGCACAAATAACTTTCATAACCCATAAAAGAAATGTGGAATTGACCAATAATTAAGCTGTCCAAGCAACTACCTGCCCAGGATCTCCTTGGGACTTGCCTCTTGCATATTTACATAGTTATTAAAGTTTAAAACAGACACATGTCCATCAAGTTCAATCTGTACTAATAAAAGGGATGTAAGTAACCCTTAGTTTATCTATGTTGGTCCAAAGGAAGCTGAAAATTACATTTAAAGCTTGGGCTAAATACAAGAATCTAACTTGCTTGCTTTGGATGCAGTAAATTGGTGCTGAAAACTATTATTTAGTCTACGGTCACCCAGAATACCCAGGTCCCTGTTTATTATAGGTTGACTTAGTTTACCCAGCTGCTTATGCTGCCTCACTGTCTCTAGCTGGTACATACTGAAACCATCATAAGTCTTTCTGTATATCACAAAAAAACAAAGGTAAACCCACAAAAAAGGGCTTCCCACCAAGATACCCACATAATAAGAGTACTAATCTTAAATTTCAAACCTTATATAAATAGAAAAGAGGAATCTAAAGAACTCAAATGATGTCACAAACGAATAAGAAGACCTCCTGTTTACTGGTCACTGGATGGGTTGGGACTAGTGCTGGTAGTGGTAACGATTCCATACGCTGTGGTCTGGACACAAGTTAAAGAACTAGGTACATCTGAAACATGAGAGCCAGTAGAGCCAGGAGACTATCTTACTTTTATCTCCGAAGCAGATGTGCACATTTGAAGTGACTGATATGTTAAATACTTTTGTGGGAAACATGAATTTCCAAGAGAGAAGGTACTTAACTGAAATGTAACAGGCGCCTTTATGGCTGCAATCTAATGTGTTCTGGACAAGCCCACGTTGAGGGAATGAAATATATATGTTACAGAATGTCTGGCTAACATACCACGACTCTTCTAATTACTTTAAAAGTAGATGTGATCCATCTAGATATGTTGTCAAATAATCTTAAACATCTAAAAAAAGAAACAAGGAACAAAATTTGAAAGATGGACCACAAAAATCCCCAACAGGATTCAAAAGCAGTAAACCTCAAGAGCTGTAGTGAGATAAATTCAACCCGCAGATAACACAGTCCAGTATCGGGCGAAAATTATTAAACTCGGAAAAACCCAATTTCCCTTTTCCGAGTTTATTCCCGCGAGATCTCGGAAGTTTCTTGATGTATTTTTACCCCCCAATTTTAGTCAGTTTAGTCTTGCTGAAATTTCCAACTCTAACTCCGGATTGAAATGAATCAAAAAAGACTGAAATAGAACTAATTCTATGGGTAAAATTTAACAAACTCCCAAAAGCCCGATTTGGCTTTTCTGAGTTTATTCCCGCGAGATCTCAGAAGTTTCTCACGGTAAATAGCGCAAGATTTTTTTTCGATTGATATTTACCGACAGAAACTTTCGATCAAGTTTGTCAATCTTGATTTTTTGATAAAAAGGTATCCATGCTACTAATGTAAAACATGGCTACCTTTCCATCAAAAATATCGAGCGTTTATTACCGCATGAACAGCCGAGGTGTTTAATATGAGTTTAATATGTTTCGCCCTAAGGGTTTTCCTTATGGAAATATCAAAACAACTATATTTGCATTTATTGGATGAGAAAAATATTGAACATGTGTTAAAAAATACATTAGTAGTGTTTGTTAGATGTTTCTCTTTGCTTTGCTGTTTGTTACTGCAGAGAGAAGCTTGAACAGACCTCATAAATTGACCAACATTTTCTGCTGATTTGCAAATGGTCCATCCTAAATTTACTGAATGATCCAAAGGGACCTGTGGTCTCAGTCTGCAGTAAATACCGAAACTGTGGAGCAGAGAGAGAAGTAACCTTACATGGAAATGATGTCCAAACAACTGATTTATATTTAAAGGGGATGATTTAAAATTCATTTTTATTGCATTCTGGACAGTGATTACAGAGATTATGCAATTGATCTTTTGTGTGTCTGTCTGTGGTTTCTGTATAATTCATTATTTTAGTTGTCAGTAACAACCCATACACAAAGGACCCAGAATCTGCTCAAGGAAGTCTTAAAGGAGACCTAAAGTAAAAAAATAAAAAAAGAACAGTTAAAATACTTACCAGAGACGATTGATTACAGTTACAGCATAAGCTGTGCTGTAATAAGCCGGCAGCCAATGCTTCCCCGATGCCTCCTGCACAGCCCTTTGGCTGATAGAGAAGCCAGCGAGCAGCTCCTTCTTCTCCTTCCCCAGCCTCATACATCATCACGCTGATTGCGGGGAGCGTTCTCATTGGCCCCCACAATGAACATGATGATGTTTAAGAACATTTTCATCTGAGGTGAAACAAGGTGGGAGGAGCATTGCAGCGTTGTGAAGGAAGCATCGGGAGCCGGCTAACTACAGCATAGCTCATGCTGTGACTGTAATCAATCGGCTCAGTATAAGGTAAGTATTTTAACAGTTCTTTTTTATTTTTTTACTTTAGTTCTCCTTTAAAGGATAAATCAAATTTAAAATAAAAACTTGAGGCAAAGATTACTCAATAAAATGCTTAGCGGTCGCTGCTGTAAAAATATTCCAGGCATTTTTTTGGGTTCTGAAAGAGAATATTGATTGATTAAAGATTGGGTAGGAAAGTCTGCAATAAAATAAACACAAAATGGGCCTTGAGTAGAGATGAAAGAGTTCTACAGTCCTTCACAGTAAATACTAGTTGTACCAACACACCAACATATATTACAAGCAGCTACTCAATAACTAAATAACTTTCAAGCACTCAAATTGGGGCTTATTCATATGAAAGCTTGAACAATCACGTAAAAGTCCAAATTCCCATTCATTTGTCACTGCTTCATCTTTGCCTGTTCAGCAAACTCAGCAATGTGGCATATTCACATTTTTTTGTTGATACTTGTATCCTGGTGCCAAACATACTGGTAATTCTGGCGTTGTGTTTTATTCACACCAAATTTTATGGTGTGGCACATTGTTGAGCATAATAATGAGCAAAAATGTAGTAGTTGATATTATATTGGCTGTAATGGTTAATGCTTTGTTTTATTTAGTGCATTACCCTGATTGTGTTTTATTATAATATGTTTGTGATTGGTTTAACGAAGCACCCCTATTAACACTGAAAACTAATCAAAAAGCAGGGATCAACAAAATAGTTGAATTATTTTTTTTTTAACTTTTATAAATATCCTCCTTAATGAATTTTTAGTATAGGGGTTGTCAGGTTTTTGTTATAATTTCTTTCTATCCACAAGATGGCAGTATGGAATAAGTTTTAAAATCTTGTTCAGTTTTTGGAGTAACTTTTAATGAATGAATTTAAAAATTAACATACAAATGCATTTTCTCTTTAATTGTTTAAGCTTTTACTTATTACCCAATATTCAGATCAAGTCATAAATAAGGTAGGGAGAGAGAGATAAATAAAATAGTTTTATTGTATGTATGTACAGTATGTATCATTTTATTTATAAAGGGCCACAAATGTACGCAGCGCTGTACAGTTCAGCAATACAAATATAATACAGACAGGGCCGGCCCTTCCATTAGGCGGAATAGGCAGATGGTAGGGGCGCCGGCTGCCAGGGGGGCGCTCTCGTGCAGGGGGGTGCCGGGTGGGGGTTGGCCTAGGGCGCCAATAGGGCAAGGGCCGCTACTGAATACAGACATGGAAAAAGTGCATTAAACAATACAAGGATAATATCACAAGGATACTTCACTTTAAGTGCTAGGTTGCAGTTGACACAAGAGGTTGGAAGTCCCTGCCCTGTAGAGCTTACAATCGAAATATTGTATTTATAATAGTAGGGGGAATTAAAGGGTGAAGTCAGAAATATAATATTTTTTGCTGAATTGTTCAAGCAAACATGGACGTCATCAAAAAATTTAAAAAAAAAGAGAATTCAGTGTCAATGTACTGCAGTGAACAGCAAAAGGTTATTAGAAAAGCTTTAAAAATATCCTATATGTATACAGTACCATGGCCCAGTAATATGTATACAGTACCATGGCCCAGTAATATGTATACAATACCATGGCCCAGTAATATGTATACAGTACCATGGCCCAGTAATATGTAGCACCAGGAACATATACAGTATTCTATATGCAAAGCGGGTTAGGATGAACAATTAAATCAAATCCATTCATTTCAGCCCATGAAAAACCATCTCCTGGAGCAGGTAGGAATTCAGCCTTCAGGACAGTGGCGCAATTAGGCTTTTACAGAACACAGCACACACCAAGGTGCTTATTCATGAAAGTAAGAATTCAGCCTTTGAAGTCTATTCGACGCGATGCTATGGATTGAGATAATCTGAAAATCGCTAATTTGCTACTTCATATTCACTAATTGGTGGATTCCCACATTGAAGAAGTGAACATCAGACGGGGGTTCTTATGTCGCACAGTGGTTTTTCCATTTTTACTTACCCTGTCAATTATATTTCCAGCTTTTTTATGCTAATTTTTTCGACAAAGAAAATATAAAATATCTTTTAAAAAAACCCTGAAAAGAATGGTTTACACTAGGTGTGGAAGGGTTAAATCAATGGGGGTTATTCACTAAAGTCCGAATTGTTGCGTATAGGTGCGAATTCACCAGATAAAGACAGTCGCAATAGGCTGCTACTGTTGCAGTCGCGTCTTTATAATGAGAATATTGTCGCAGTCATGACTTTATTATGGGAAAATTGGTGAAATCTTAACATTAAAAAATTTTGTGACTTTACAATGGGGTAATTATTGCGGATTTGCTAAGGGAATCCACTGTTTGCAAATTTGACAGTCGCATTCGCACCTTAGTGAATAACTCCCTATATTTCCGCTTGTGTGTTGCAAGTCTTTCCAGTTAAATAAAACGAATGTTAGAGTGAAGTGTGCTTTGCCTTTCGAACTGACAGAAACGTTGAATATAAGAAAACCTTATAGGAAATGAAGCCATCTAGAGTTATTTCATTCAGTGAACCTGAGGGCTCAGGGGTGTGAATAATAATTCATAAAAAAACTCAAAACATTTATGCAAAATGCAGAACAAAGTAGTCAAGGTCTGACAGAGAGCAGAAATCAATGAGGGCTGGAGGAGAAAATTAATTATAAAGCGATGACTACAGATCAAGCTGGAATCAAATACTGAACTGGAAAATAAACCCTATATATAATTAGCTTGTACACAAACAGAATTGCCAACCATTGCAGTAGCAATTCATTCTTTTGATTTACCCTAAACTCTAGCCTCCACACATCTCCCTGTTTCCTGTCTGTAATCAGCTGTGTCCTGGACACTGCTTCCTGTCTGTAATCAGCTGT
>WMED01000572.1:0-33558 GCA_019650415.1 Pipa parva
TATATATATATTGTAGTAGGCTGGGATAGAATGTCACAGATTTTGTGTGAAATGGTTGTAATGAGTATTTTATGGTATATTTTTTGTTCTGGATAACGTTGTGTGCAGCATACTGGAGCAGCATATAGTATGGAGAAAGCAGCAGCCAGTACTGGAAGAGTTAATCCAGAAATCTCACCTGTTTCAGGTGAGCTGAGTTACTAATTAAGGGACTTTATCGAGTTTGCCTCTTAGTAAAAGTTGTGCACTCTTCCCCAGCTTGCTGGAGGGGAGGTTCCGCCCAGTGAGAGAGATTGCTGTATGTTAATGAGTATCTGGGGGTAGGAGACCTCTAGGTATGCCCTAGGGAAAAAGTTGTCCTGCAAAGCTATTGCTATAGCTGTAGTACTGAGAGAGTGAAAACATTCCTGGGGTAGGTGGCCCTAGGGGTATGTTACAGGAAAGAGTCCTGTGGAAGAAGACTGGCCCTAGCTTAGAGGTAAGCGTAGAGGTAGTTACTGTTATAGGGTGCATTAGTGCTTGCCAGTGTTGGGTTAGTTATTAGTAGTGTGTGCTAGTATAGATGGTAGGAGAACAACAGCCCAAAGTCGCAACAGGAGAAAGTGAAGGAGTAGCCCCCAGAGAGTGAGGTGGACATCCTGCACTCAGTCAGGGTCCTGAGGTCAGGCTAAGGCTTCCCTATTCCCTGTGTTTCTGTGGTGCTTCTGGGTTCCTATGGTGTGCTGGTGTGTTCCTGTGGTATTGCTGGGTTCCTATGCTGTGCTGCTGTGTTTCTATGTGGTGTTACTGGGTTCCTATGGTGTTCTGCTGTTCTCCTGTGGTATAACTGGGTTCCTATGGTGTGCTGATGTGTTTCTATGTGTTGTTACTGGGGTTTCTATGCTGTGCTGTTATGTTCCTGTGATATTACTGTGTTCCTGTGGTATTGTTGGGTTCCTATGCTGTGCTGCTGTGTTCCTGTGGTATTATTGGTTTTCTATGGTGTGCTGCTGTGTTTCTATGTGGTATTACTGGGTTCCTATGCTGTGCTGCTGTGTTCCTGTGGTATTACTGGGTCCCTATGCTGTGCTGCTGTGTTCCTGTGGTGTTACTGGGATCCTATGCTGTGCTGCTATGTTCCTGTGGTATTACTGAGTTCCTGTGGTATTGTTGGATTCCTATTCTGTGCTGCTGTGTTTCTATGTGACATTGTTGGTGTCTTATGCTATGCTGCTGTGTTTTTGTGGCATTGCTATGTTCCTATGCTGTGCTGCTGTGTTTCTATGTGGTATTGCTGGGTTCCTATGCTATGTTGCTGTGTTCCTGTGGTATTACTGTGTTCCTATTCTGTGCTGCTGTGTTTCTATGTGGCATTGTTGGGGTCTTATGCTGTGCTGCTGTGGTTATGTGGAGAGAGACTAAAGGCTGCTGCTGGATAAATACTAGTTTCCAGTATCAGATGCTACTAAGAGGAGACCAGAGCATTGGTATTGGTGTTGTGAGTAAAACAATTGTTTATTTTTGTATGATTTTTTTCTTTACATTAAGTGTTACATAAATTATGGTTAAAGAAAAACTGCTGCTTAACTGTCTACTTGGGTGTTAAAGGGGCGGTTACTGCTATACTTAGGGGTTTCACTGGCTAAAACAAGCTAACTGCTCCCTAATCATTTGACTAGTTCCCCACACTATATACACATATCATTTATAGAGTTGGCAGAAAGGAAGTAAGAAGAAAATATTCTAAGTTGTTTTTATTTTGTGTAAAGACATATATAGTGTATATATATATAGGTGTGAGGGACAATATGAGTAAAGTATTTTTATACAAACTTCTGCTATTTATTCTTCTACACACATTATAACTTATGCTGTTTTCTTTTCTGCCTTACCTCCTTAGTTCCCTTTAAATGTATTTTTCACTCTTTAGGTGTCAACATCTTTTGCCCCAGTATATACACCTGGAAAGGTTATGCTGGCTCATTGACATTATGGCTATCTATTCGGTAGCCACTTATAGTCAACATAGTTAAGGAATTCCTGTTGTAAACAAAATAACTCATGTGTTTTGAGCAATACTACATTTTGGAAATATGCAGTCATTTTAGGCACTTCCCCTTATAAAACCATCAGTAGGTTGCACAACCTTTTGGAAAAATCAGGTTATTGAATATCCATTATCCAATCACATGTTCTTGGAACAATCAACTGAATGACCTTTATTATTGTAAAGCTGTAACTCATTTTTATGTATTTGTTAGTAAAACACAGTACTCAATTTTGAGTAGGTCTGAGAAAAAATGGCATCGGGAAGAATTTCTTCTTTTTCATTCCTTTCTTTTTTCTCTGTTTTCTCTTTCATTTACGCTTTACTCCTTTTTCTTCTTTTCATTTTCTTTCTGCTTTCCTTACTCCTCATTTTATTTTTGTACACAAAGATTGAGTTAAATAATGAATGTAAACTAGATGTAATAATACACAATGCTTGTCAGTCTATAAAAAATATCTGCTGTATATCCTGATAATTATAACCCTATAAATAAAGATCTGATTATTTTTTTACAGATACACAATTAAGCCAAAATGCTAAATCAAAAGAAAGAAAGGGATCATTTAAAGATGTGCATAACAATCTTCTTATTTCCATATGCATCTATTAAATAAATACTTTTGTCAGGAATAAGAATAACAATTAATTTCTGTAAAATGCACAATGAATGCATTTTTCAGTGCAGAAGAAATATCTGATTTTTTTAGGCAATATTATCTGTCTTTAAGAGGAACGAGAAGAGAAAGATCTAGGTCCGCACAACCATTATTGTAATTTTTGTCTAATTATCATTTTGTTAAAAATTGTATAAACTTTATTGGTATTTAATAAATGAAAACAAGAAATGGCACAATGATCATGTGGTGTGGTGATGTTGGCAATTTTGGACAAGGTTCAAGTATTTCAACCGATGCACATTTTGCCTGTCTGTGTAGGCTTTATCAAGTATTAACTAATACAATCAGCAGTTGATGTGATGTGTTCCTTTTCTTTTCTATTCTATTTCGAATATTATTTATTTGTGATAAAACTGTAATATAGTAATCTATGGTGAAAAGCAGACACATTTCCACCAGATTAAACCACAAACAGTATATGGTTGGTCCAAGGCAAATAAAAAAATCCTACTGAAATAGTCCCTAATATATCTAAATAAAATCTTTCCTTACCCCGGAAGGAAATTAAACAATTATGTTATGAATTACAGGATTACATTGGTAGGAGAGGTTTTAGAAACAATATTATTCTACACTTTATTCTTACATTAGTTAATTGGCCACAACAATTGGCCCCAACAAGAATGTTTTTATGCAGGAATCTACAATATTTACTGCCCATGCCAACCTTGATGTGCAAACACCTTGCTGACAGACAACATTTAAAAGTAGAGTACAAATATTTAAAAAAGGATATCTCAGGCACGTCCGGAGTGATAAAATAAATATTTTATTGTTTATCCATTAAAACATGTGGCCATAATTCTTACACATTTCATGCATCTGCACTTAGTCATAGATAAAAGTTGGCATTTAAAATGAGGCTTAAATAGGGTGTAACGCCCATTTCTAGTTGCTACTTTACATGACGCTTGAGACTTCTTCATCCTGAGGAGCACACTGAGAGATTTTACTGGATGTGAGTAGTTTCACATTTATCATATTTCTGGATAGAGCCGCTTAATTCATTTTTCAAGATAAAAATATCTAAACATTTATCATTTTATCACATTTTAAAAAGACATAGCTGCAAAGGACTACTACTCAGGACTACTATCTTTGCTAGCGTTAGAACCTCCTGGTTTGCATTGCAGTGATTTATGGTTTAATAGTACACCTCAATTTCTCACTATTATGGTCTTGTTCAGTTTTATCTGCTCTAAGTTGTATTATGCTTGGAAATTTTTAGCATCCAGATGCATAAGTTTACATTTGTCTACACTGACACTGAAGAGGATTATTCACTAAAGTCCGAATTGCTGCATATAGGTGAGAATTCTCCAGATAAAAACAGTCGTAATTGGCTGCTACTGTTGCGTCTTTATAATGAGAATATTGTTGCAGTCGCGCCTTTATTATGGGAAAACTGACGCAATCTTAACTTTAAAAAATTGTTGTGACTTTACAGTGGGGAAATTGTCATGGTTTTGCTGTGGGAATCCGCTGTTTGAGAATTCAACAGTCAAATTCACACCTTAGTGAATAACCCCCTATCTTATTTGCCATGGAACTGTGCAGTCACTTAATATGTCAAGGTCAGCTTGTAACTTTCCTCTTTCCTCCGTGGATTTTTTTTTTACTCTGCATTGTTTTGTGCCATCTGTAAACATAGCTCTGGGGGTACACCATTTCTAACTGTAACCCATTTAGAGTAACAATAATTGACCACAACTCTCTGGATACTGAATTTTCCAAAGCAATGCACCTTGGTTTAAATGCCAGACATCTGTGTGGAATGGTATCAAATGCTTTAGCAAAGTTCAGGTCCAAAAGCCATTATATTCACAGCAATTTCTATTTACATCAACTTAATAGGAGATTAGATTTGTTTGGCAAAATATGTCTCTTATAAATTCATGGTAACCCAGATTAAAAAAATAATGACTGTATGTGATCTCTTGACTATCTCTCAAGTATCCACAATGAGCAGAAAGCTTACAGGAAGGTCTATAGTTAACTAGGAAAAAATGGAATCCCTTTTTAATATAGGTATCAGATTTGCTTCCTATTAATCCACTGGAATATTTCCAGTCATCAGATAAAAAAAAGAACTGGAGTTCAGAAATAACTGAATTTAGCTCTTTTAGTACTTTTGGATCTAATTTATAGGGTCTTGGTACTTTGTTCAAAATTATTATTTTTTTTTTTTTGTTGTCTATCAGTTTTGCCCACCTATAAATGTTTTAATGCAATTTTACCACTGGACATACTCCTTTGCTTGATCATTGTGTACACAAAGATGATAAATAGATTGGGAGGCACTCAGTAGGTTTGCCTTTTCCCTGACACAAACCACTTGAGTCGCCTCGCCGAAGTACCTTTAAAGCGTTCGTTGATCTCCGCTTGCAGGAGAAGTGGTGAGAAGCATTGCAAGGTAAGTACGATATTTCCTGAATTACCCCCTCTGTTTGGGACAGGGGTTGGCAAGGTGCTCCCTTTAGCCACCTTGTTGTGGCTCGGAGTACATCTACATAGCCCCGCCTATGAACTCTGGCGCCTCTTCTGATTGGCCATCGGCAGGTCATGTGATCGGGAGAGTGCTCTCCTCCCCCTTTGCGGCTCAGAAAAAAATTTCACTGGTGGAGGAGGGAGCAAAATTACTGCCTCCTCTACAAACTTTGCCGACCCCTGGTTTAGGAGATGTACATACATATATATTTTTTGGGGAAGAGTGTTTTACTTTTGTAAAGCAATCTGTATTTTTTCCAGCTTGATTTCTTTTGTGCAACTTCTATTATACTTTTTATAAATTTTAAATGATAAAAGTGTCTCCTGTAAATTATATTTTAAAATGTCTTTTTCTTATCATTCATTGCCTTTTTTACATGGGAAGAAACATAGGTTTTCAAATTAGCATTTTGTATGATAAAAATGTGGCCTATAGCTCATGTCAATACTAATAGTAAATGGACTAAATTTAATTTCATTATCGAGTTCCACATATGTTTTTGCATCCTATGCACCATTTATGGATATCTTAACACGTGTTGGAAAGCTGAAAAATTAATGTTATCACAAAGTGGTAAGTGACAAAATACACTCTGTATGATTTAAGATCCAACTGAACAATCACATGATGATGAGAATATTAATAATGGCTTTTGCTGGGCTACCATTACTAGTGATATACCATGATGATTTGTGTTTTGATGTATTGTAGAATTACTTAAAGGAGACCTAAAGTAAAAAAATAAGAAAGAACTGTTAAAATACTTACCTTATACTGAGCCAACTGATTACAGTCACAGCATGAGCTGTGCTATAATTAGCCAGCAGCCGATGCTTCCCCTGATGCCTCTTTCAAGGTGCTGGCTGACTGAGAAGCCAGCGAGCATCTCCTTCTTCTTGATTCAATGGGCTCATACATCATCACACTCATTGTGGGGAATATTCTCATTGGCCCCCGCAATGAATGTGATGATGATTAAACCATTTTTCATCCAAGGTGAAACAAGGTGGGTGGAGCTTTGTGCTGGCTTCTCAGTCAGCCAGTGCTGTGAAGGAAGCATCAGGAGCCGGCTAATTATAGTACAGCTCATGCTGTGACTGTAATCAATCGGCTCTGTATAAGGTAAGTATTTTAACTGTTGTTTTTTTTATTTTTTTGCTTTAGTTCTCCTTTAAAGTAGGTATTGAAAAACAATGACTCCTCATAAGAAGCACAAACTTTTGTAATTGCAAAGTCTGTCTTAACTATGTTCATTTCAACATGGGTGAAGATTGGGAATATGATCTCTATCCATAAAATGAAGTGGGCCTTAAAAAAAATCTGCCTCTTTTTAGTCTATTTCATAGAAATGGAAAAATATTTGTTATATTAAGTGCATTAACAATGGATGCCTTTATAGCATATCAAATGTTTTGAAATGACTTATTTTAATGCATATGGTATTATTAACATATAGCATATTGAAGTGTCATGAAAGTCTTTTTAATTTAACTGAAGTGTATTTTTTATTACCAATACAAGCTGCTTCTTGTAACACATTTACTCATACTGTATATACTTTGCGGCTTGCATAGTAACATTTTTTCTCCTAGTATTTTTTTGTAAGTCTTACCCCACCATACACTTCATTAGGCACAATCTGAAACCTGATAATTCTACCAGCCAAACCAGATTCAACACATTTTATTTTATTCTTGACGAACATAGTTTTAAACGTAAACATGTACTGCTCTGGTTAAAGCAATAAGCATCTCTAATGCTAGTCATATAGATCATTTTCTCCAGTCTTCTTTATGGGGCCATGGTTACTGATAGGAGGTCTTCTTTAGCCTATCCCTCTTATTAATGTCACCCTTTCTGAAATTGATTTAACCCTAACACCAGAAAGGCAACATACTGCTTGATTCTCAAGATCAAGATTCCAGACTATGCTACCTACTCATCACATGAGTCCCACAACCCTCCCTCATTAAAAAAGTACATTTTGCTTGGCAACTAGGGAAATACATTTGTAGAAAAATACAAATATGTTGTTTTAGGATTCCATATGGCTTCTTTTAACAAACCCTCCATTCCTAATTACTTGTGCATTCTCCTCTACTACTCCCTTTGCCACTTATTTAGCAATATTTTCCCCCACCCCAAAACACAGTTTTATAAACTCCATCGCACCTGCAGTTACCACTTAGACTACATAGATGGCTTACTTTACCAAACTATAACACCTGGACTGCTTCTCCAAGAAAGCATAAAATTAGTAATCCATTGTGTAGCATGTGTACAGCTTTTAAGATATATATATATATATATTAGGTATAACTTTAATTAAGAATTATATATCAAAGTAAGTAGATATATTTTTATCTTCTAATCTTAAAAATTGTGAAAGAGGTAAAGAATATCAACTGAGCACAGACAGGGTAACACATCAAGATCAGTGATATGTTCCATCTTGAAATCACACAATTAGAGTCACCTGCTAATTCCCTACACTTTGTATAAGATCTAGAAATGTTTGAAAGGTTAAACTTCATGATAAGAATGTATACCTGCTAATTAGATTCCCCCCAGATGCAACCAATTTAAAAGAAGCATGCATACCCAATTAAAGTGTAAAAAAACAAAATCGGGAAATATTCTATTCTACATGAACGAGAATAGGTTAACTATTTGCATGTCAAAAACTGAGTTTAATTTAATGTTGAAAGAAAGTGGTTGCCGGTAAGCGTAAAGTATCAAATTGTTAAAGGAACACTCCAGCCAAAAAAAAAAAAAACTCATTTATTTGTTTATGCTAATTACCACATCTTTTTAAATACAACTTATTATCAATTTAAAAAAAAATTTCTTACCTGTAAAGAAGTGCTATACAGCACTTCTGTGTTGCAGACTCCATCTTCAGACTCTGCTGGTGACTCTATGGTGTTCAGAATCACCCTATCCCTCTCAGGAGCGCAGTACTCTCCAGCTTCGCTACTAGTGAAGCCCCACATCAGCATTTCCTAGAAGTCACTTTGGAGAATATGCATGTCATGCAAGAAGGACACCTTGATCACGTGCACGCTCTCCATGTGACTTCTAGGAAGTGAAGATGCAGGGCTTCACTAGGAGCATGGCTGGAGTGAACTGCTCTCCTGAGAGGGATTGGCTGATTCGAGATGCCATAGAGTTACTGGCAGATTCTGGAGATGGAGTATGGAACATAGAAGTGATGTATAGCACTTCTTTACAGGTAAGAATTTTTTTTTTTAAATTGATAATAAATTGTATTTAATAACAGGTGATAATTAGCATAAACAAATAAATGTGTTTTTTTTTTCTGGCCAGAGTGTTCCTTTAAATGTTTTTAGTCTCCAAAATAAATTCCACCTTTTTCCATCTATAAACTAATCATTAAAGGAACTGTAACCATTAAGTTACAGTCACTAAAACTATTTCTTTTTAGTGGATTATTTTTGTGGTCAAATCATGATCTAACTTTTTATTTGGCAATTGAACAAAACACTGATGCATCTTCTCGTTTGATTGCTTGGACATGTATCATATATTTTATGTATTTCATGTTTCTTTCAGATTTCATCTGCAACTGAGAGTTTTCTGTAAATCAAGTAAAATAAAAGTGCTCACAAAAACTCTGTACTCTTCAGGGAATTAGACATGAAGCATCTAACTCACCTCCCTCATTATCCTTGTTATCAGCGCAAGAAGTTTCCATGGCAACATTGCATCCAGACCCTCTCCAGCCAGTCTGGCAGATACACTGCCAGCTGTTCTGACCAAGGGTGCATCTCCCATTGCCATTGCACAGATCAGGGCAGCCATCTGGTTGATAAAAAGGAAGATAAGAATGAAGTGAGTGATCTGGTTGGACTGACTGTAGTGTGTGTGGATGATAAAATGAAACCATGCTTGAATCTGACCTTCTATCAACTAACTTCATGCAAACCTCAATGACCAATAAAATTGGTAAATAGATTCCATTGTAAGTCAATGCTAAGATAATTATGTCTAATAAACAAACTGTATTATATTTTTTTTATATAAAAGTATATCATATGCAGTTGTAAATAAAAGGATAAGAATGATTATTACAAAATGTATATGTCTTCAGCAAAAACCCTGACATGCTAATAGTAATGTAACACTCAGGCTTTCACATCTTAAAGGTTATTTTTGATTTGTGCACCATTTACAAACCTGGGTTATATGCACATTGATATGTGTATTTATTTCACTTCTAACTATCATATAAATATAATAATGTATAATCATTCATAATATATATATATATATATGTATATATATATATATATATATATATATATATATATAAAACTTTCATGTATTGATAAGAATATTACATATTACAATCAGTTTTACAACCCATAACAACCTAACAAACACTTGTATAAAATATTTTAAGAGCACTACACTGGCCAAATCTATTTGTTGATAAATAGCCGTGGGTTAGCAAGTGTGAACTGTACTTATTCAAGTATCTATTTAACATACACCTAGCAAAATTGTTTTTTGTTGTTGCAGTTGATGAAAATTTTGTAGATTTAGGTGAAATTTAATAAACTCTGAAAATCCCGATTTCGCTTTTTTGAGTTTATTCCCACAAGATCTCGGAAGTTTCTAGCAGCAAATATCGTGAGATTTTTTCAATCAATATTTACCGACAGAAGCTTTTTTAGCCAGTATGGCTACCTTTCCATCGAAAAATTAGATGAAATCGTATGGCTACCTTTCCATTGAAAAAATCGATCCAAAAAGTTTTTGTCAGTAAATATCGATTGAAAAAAAATGTTGCAAAACTTTCAAGATCTCACTGGAATAAGCTAAATCGGGCTTTTCCGGGTTTATTAAATTTTTTTAAAGTGTGGGACAAATTTCAAAGGATGGACTAAAGCTTCTCAACATTTGCATCAGTTCTAGATTTTTTTGTGATTACAGGGGGGCATCAGCACCTCGTTTTTCAATCCTTCCACTACATATAGAATTGCCTAAAATGCTCTTGAATGTAACCTTTCTCTATGTTTTAATATCTAATTCACTAGATTAAATTATTACTGTTCCTGCTAAAGGCCAGTTTCTTGTAGATGATTGTTAATATTAATCATCTGAGACTTAGTACACAATTTTTTGTACTGTTGGAAAACTCATATTTTTTAGGCCTAGGTCGCACTAGCTACTTTTCAAATGAGCTAGGAAAATAAAAAATTAACTTTGAACTATACCAAAGGCATCAAAAGTAATTCTGAAGATGAGGATTACTGATCTTAGAAAGATAGCCAGATCTTTAAAATGATATTAATAACAAAAGACCCCATATACCTTTATATATACTATATACAGTATTTATGCTATGCTTTTAAAATATCTTAAGCATTTCTACATGCTACAACAAAATGTTTGCAAGTACTGTATAGGGATAACTGCTATGCTAAACTGATTTTCTGTTTCAGAGGTCTGTAAACCCACATTTTCATCAGTGATTTCTTGTACCATTGGTGTATTTCTTAAATAGCTTTTTAACTTAAACCCATAATATATTGTCTCTGACTGTTTGTATTTGATTAGATCTGAAAGAGTGGCTAATAAATTAATTACAAAGAATATTATAACAAGGACAATTTACAAATTTTAAAACTAAAGTAAGAATTATGTCAACCTCATTGCTATGTTTTTAAATGATTTACAATGGGATTATTGAGAGACAGGAATAATTAATTGAAAATGCATACAGATGTAGCAGAGCTGACATTGTCATTTAACACTTTGGGTCTATTTATGAAGACTGAAAAGGTAAACAAAATTTAAAAGCCAAGTAACTATTAAATAACCACTTCAAATGTTCAAACCAACAGCAAAGCATCCAAACAAACCCAGCAACAATGAACAATAGCACTAAATCATTAAAAGAGCCAATTAACTATCAAAGAAATGGTTTAAAAGTAAATAGGTAACATAGACATTAGCAGTGTGGCAGGCAGAGCCCCCAGGGTTTGCAGACCCAGTTGCGGATATCTTTATTCACCTTTTACCTTAATTGGCCAGTGAGATAAAATGTGTAAAAAAAAATTAACAAAGTCCTTACTGAGAATTGTTAATCACTTACAGCTCAGTTCAAATCAGGTTTAACCCGCTGCTAAGTAAGATATACAGAATCCAGGAATGTAGCATCTGTTACTGAACATGTAGACAGAAAAGTAAACCCCATCTGTGACTGGACCCTAACAGGGGAAGAAATTATATCTTTGAATTGCAAGTGTCCATGGGACTTTACACCCCCACCCTATGTAGGCGGATGAAGGGTATGAACTGAAAAGGGTTTGGGGATCTGTTCCCCTTAACTTACTACCCTTTACCTTAAATGTTGGGCTTGGAGGATGTGTAAATCCAAGAGGGTCAATACTGACCCTACATTCCAGTGTTGGGGGGCCTACAATAAAATGAAAATGTCCATATTTAAGGGTCCCCACCTCAAACTTGTTAAGATTACTACTAAGCGAGAAGGTGATGTCCATCCATGGTTCATATTATAGGTAAAGATGGATGCCCTTCCATTATACTATGTAGTGGATGATAGGAGAATTGAAGGCATCACAGACAACATGAACCCATCCAGGACCACATTATAGGCCAGAAAAGAAGATGACAGAAGAGGCAATTGTATTTGGTCACTTCTATATCTAGATGTGCCCTGTCCTGTTATAATTAAAGGAGCAATGACTATTGAATAAATAATCATTTTTGAAATATGTGGCATAGTTCTGCTTAATGTGGATCAAAATAAAGTTTTTTTTGTTTGAACCAGCAGCTAATCTGACATATGTACAGTACATAGTACAGTAGATTATAAAATAATCTATGAAATAATTTAGTTTAGGATAGTATCACTGGCATGCAATCTGTTTCATGGTACTGAATCTTGATTACATACAATTATTTGAATGGTTTTATTTGATTTAAAGCATTTGAATTCATTTTATGTGTAATGCAAATTACTTTATCTTAGCAGAAAAAAAGAGGGGTATGGAGATTGTAGAACTACCTGGGATACTTTTCTCTTTTTCTTCTTACTCATCATGAGATAATTATATCTGAGACTGCACTTCCCAAGAAATCATGCCCTTTAATGGCACTGATCATTCATGAGTTCTTATCCTCTTAATTGTTTCATCAGCGGAAATCAGCTGCATACTCAACTACAGAGCTGTAACCTTGATTACAGTAGATAGAGTGGATTCAGCTAGAACTTCACAGTGAAAAGATCATATATCATTTAAAATTGTTCAAATCTACTAGATAGAATTCTCTTTTTTAAATACCAGAGATACATAATCCAAGGACACATCAATCAAATGACATAAATAAAGTCACTTTTGCTTGGACATTTGAAAATTGCACTCATTTGGCTCAACAATTCCTAGTACACTGATTCCTGTGTTGACCATGTTTGAGATTTGAGTACTATAAATGAATTAGGAATTAAAGAAAACAGTAACTTCTGACAGTTTTCCATTAAATGAAATTGTCAATGCACCTAGCCATCAGCTGCGGGACTTCACAAGCCAACCTTTTTCAGGAACCCCTCACCAAGACTGCCCGTTCTCATCTTAAACCCTTCTCTCTTGCTGCCCCTTATCTTTGCAATTCTATACCCTTCTACCTTCGCCAAGAGCAATCCATCAATATCTTCATCTCTAAATTAAAATCTTACCTCTTGGAGCACTAGCACTGGTTTTCATGTCTATATTAATATTTATGCAATGATATATTCAAAATCTATATTTATTTTCTTCTTTAATTGGCACCTATACCCAAATGAACTGTCACTTTATCCTACTGCACTTGTCACCCTCCTATAAATTTGTGTAAATATTCCTCCTACTTAGACCTCTATTCTCTTGTTTCAATCATGACCTGACAATTTTGGGCGAAATTTATTAAAGTTGGAAAAGCCTTTTCGGCTTTTCTGACTTTAATCAGGAGAACGCTTTGAAGTTTCTCCCGGTAAGTATCGCGAGATTTGCATCTTTTTTAAATTAAATATATCCATGGAAAATGGGTGAAATTTATTAATCTTGGAAAAGCTGTTTTGGCTTTTACGAGTTTAATTGGGAGAAGGCTTTGAAGTTTCTCCCGGTAAGTATCGCAAGATTTGCCTCGTGCGATACTTGCTGTGAGAAACTTTTTTTATTAAATATTTCCATGGAAAGGGGAGCCAAACAGTATAGCTACCTTTCCACGGATATATTCAATAAAAAAAAAAGGTTTGTCACGGCAAGACAGGGAGAAACTTCAAATCCTTCTCCCGAGTTATTAAACTCAGAAAAATGCAAACTGCTTTTCAGAGTTTAATAAATTATGTATTTTCTTGATTATATGTTTGTAATTTACTTCACTTGTTCTTTGTTTTGCACTTTACCCTTGTCTGTATTATTACGGGATTGTACAGCACTGTGTAACCTTGTGGCACTTATAAATAAAAATATACATACATACATATACAATGTCATCTTTGAAAACATTTAATTATTTTGGTTTGCTTTTAAATATATCTCTTAACAGTAGCAGTGTCTAGTATTTGTGTGTTATGAATACTGGAAGCCACAGTGTTCTAAAAGGACAGAAACACAGATACAATGCTTGTTTTACTAACACTCTATGGGGTTTCCTGGTTATTTGCATTACAACTTCATATGGAGATTTAGAGGGATTGAGAGATACTTTAGTATACCAAAAATATAAAACATTTTACTTCTACTACAAATAAGTGTAAGTTTTATTTTTTTTTAATTTTTTTAAGGAATATCAATTGTTTAATTAAACAAACTGATGGTAATGAGATGAGCAGTTCAGATGGAATTAATGATTTATTTCTGAACCTGATGAAATCCAATGCAGCCAGTCTGTGATAGTTTCAAACCTCATCAGATGAAGCCATAATTGATTCAAAGATATATTGATTTTTTATGTAAATTAGAACCCAAGACCAAGGCATTTATTCTCTAAAGTACAAATTGTCGCTTAAAGGTGTGAAGTCACCAGCTAGAGACAGTCACAATAGAGTGCAACTGTCGCAGCCACGTCTTTATAATGCGTTTATTGTCGCAGTTGTGACTTTACTACGGAAATATTGTCGGAGCCATAACTTTAAAATTGTTGCAGTCGTGACTTTACAATGAGAGAATTGTTGCAGTCGCGGATTTGCTATGGGAATCCACTGTTTGAGAATTCGACAGTCAAATTTGGACTTTAGAGAATAGCCTCCCCCCCCACACTAAATTTTTTGGGTGTGTCTTTTCCTTGTAAATTAATTACAATTGCTAATTGTTGGTGATTTGTTGCTTGAAATCATTGCTCATCTTATGTATCTAAATATGTATACTATATTGAAGGGACCCTCTGTTTCTGCTTGTTATTTATAAGCAAATGATTTTGTTTTTGCACCATTGATGTTACTGTCTACTATGTTTCTAGAGGAGCACTGTTGGTGCATATATGCTTATTTTATTTCATAGTGGTGTATTTAGGTTCTCTTTTTAGATATGATTGTACCACACTACAATGGTGGCATTCCGCTGGTCTATTTCTGCTAAATTATTTAAATATACAGTATATGCTGCAATAAAATTATCTAAACAATAGTCCAACTATAGCTTTGAAACCAAAGAAATATGCTAAACCTTCTGAAGTGACTTACGTGACATAAATAATTCTTCATTTCTATACAACTGATTATGCTAATCTGTATGTAGTGCTGGTAGGGCAAAACCTCACTCACCATCAATGAAATAGAATTTATTATATTAGAAGATGATGAATAGCAATAATTGGCATTGGGTAAGTGTCACTTTTTGGACAGTTGGCTTCTTTAATTTTGTTTTGCTATATTATAATATAGAAATGCAAGGTCTTTGTTTTACATTTTCTTAAGGTCTTAAAAGATTAATTGCAGTCTTGTGAACATTCACATAATGCTAACATTGTTATCTCATACATACGAAAATTGACTTTGAGAAAAAAAAGCCATAGGCCTATGGATTTTATTTTATCCACTAAGGATATTGGATAGGATTTTGTGAGTATAAAGTATGAGTCTACCTTTTTTGCTTGGCTTTGATTAATAGTTTGTGCAAAGATGCAGTTCATACATGTGCCCGTTGCTCTCCAAAACAAGGGTAATAATGTATTTTTGTTTGGGAATTACTGACAATTATTGATAGCCTAGATATTAATAATTTACAAAAAAAAAAAAAATGCTATTCATTAGGACCCAGTAATGAGTCTTTGAAAATCACAATGGATTCTTAATTATAAGAAATAGGGCATTATTTGGAGCCATATTTGGAGATTTTTCCATATTTAAACTTTAAAATTTACAAAATGCTTAGAGAAAAGGAGTGTGCACGGAGTGTGCCTGATGTGCCTAGGCATACCCTAATACGCTTCGTTCAGTCACCACGTCATCACATACGAGCTTTTGGTCGCGATGTCATCAAGTATGTGCATCATGTGGTGACACTTGAGCATGACGTCATTGCGTACGTGCATCATGTGGGGATGCATGGCATGATGTCACTGCGCAGGCACCTCTATATAAAGGGACCTGTGCACACCACTGGCATAGAGCATAAAATTATTCAGGTCATTGATTTCCCCCTTGGGTCCTGAGAAGTTCAGAAGAACAAAGGATCCAAGTGAAAAAAAATGGCCAGAGGGCACAGGAGAGCCATGGAGGTGTTCCTCCATGTAAGTAATAGAATACTCAGTAACTCTAATACCCTAATAGAATACTCAGTAACTCTAATACCCATTCTGTTTGTCTCGAGCATCCAAAATATACGGTGTAAAAATGAACAGTAGGAAAAATTGTAACTATGCATATTGGTCAAAAACAATGAAATAGAAAAATTAGGTATAAAATACAACAGAAATAGAAATGCCCCTTTGGCAGACTCAGTAACAAAATAGAATTTTGGAAGTTGAGTTTGATCATAATCTCCTTTCGGCGCAAAACGCGTAAGGTGCTTGTTTGATGGTTTTATTCAAATTTCAATTAAAGCTTAACTTCCTGAAAATAATTGTGAATATTGTGGAGGCTGGACTATCTACCTGAATATAGCATTAACCAAACTCACCTGGGGCCACCAGTAATTTAAAGGATAAAGATGGAGTTATCATTTAACATGATTTTAAGTAACATTAAAAAAATTAAATAAGAAGAGCCATTTTGTGTCCATTTAAAAGATAATGTGTAACATTGTTCACAGCATCGTCATTTTCAAAAGCTGCTAATTAGAATTTACCATTAAAGTATTAGATGGAAAACCATTTCCTGCTCTTCTCTTAACTGAGTCATGTTTCATTACATACAGGTGTCCAGTAACATTTTTGGGGTTAGGCACCTTAATAGTCTCAATAGATAAACAAGAATCTTTTCTTGGCGACATGATACATTGAACTAAGAAATTATAACCTTTAATAAGGGACGGCTTTACAAAACACAGTGATCATGATTAATGTATATGTATTCCTTATTAAAGTTTTGCTGTTCATCTTTCAAAGTTTGTCCTAGTAGGCTTCTGTCACAATACTAATTTAGAGCACTATTCACATAATATGATTTATGTGAATATGAGACATATTTTCAGTATAGATACTTATAGAGTGCAGGTTTTGAATTTTTCCTTTAATTCCCAAAGAGAGAACATAATATTGTAGGCCACATTCTCATAGCCCAGAACGTTGAAATCTGAACCAACCAACCCACCTGATATAATTGTCAGACACATCAAAATGCTAGTACAAAGTCATATTTGCTTTGGGAAACTTGAAACATGCATCACTGCATATCATCACAGCTTCTAGGGGAGGAGATAATGCTGGGCATGAAAATTAGCTGCACCTGGGGCTGAGTATATAGGGGAGGGCTTAATCATCAGCCTTGTTGCCCATACTTCCTGCATACCAGGCTAATAGTGAAGTGATCTGTAAGTGCATATAAGTCTTAGAAAGCTTGGATGTTCTTTATTTATAATGTAGTAGTTAAGCTGTGGATTTCATAGTAACAGGACCCTTTTCTAACCTGTAGTTTTTATGTTAGGTTTGACCAATTTCTAATAGGAAATGTAAATAAATTTAGCCTATTTTTTTTTTGTTTATAGACTTGACTTCAGTTTTGCAAATTTATCTCTAATCTATTTGCTTTTCTCTTCTCAGAGTTTGGATTAATTCTCACAATCCATCTGGGCCTTTCCTTTTCTATCCTTGTTACTTGGAACAAGATGAGTCATTCTGCTTTAATTAACTGTAAGAGGCAAGTAATGATGGACTGCTGATTCAGCCAATTAGGAAAAGCCTATATGGTTTATGGTTTATTCTTTCTCCAACAAAGACCAAGAAAAACAAAGGCTTATAACAAGTTTGAAGCCAGATACAGTATATAAGTAATATACAGAAAACATTTAATTCAGATTTAGTTAGAGACATATTATTTATTGTGAGTTACATCAACATGCTGATTCCGACAAAAATCCTATGAGAAAAAGCGCAAAAGACAAAAGCGCACAATAGTGCTTTACCAAAAATATAGTAAGCGATAGAGGAAATAAAACGCCACCAAAGGAATAAATCCAATATAGAATGGTCACTCCAAAAAATGTGAATGTGAACAATGAAGAAAAAGACACCCAAACATTGGTGAGATATGTGTAATTAAACACTCTAGTAATTCTAGAGAATTATCTCCTGATGAAGTTGCCAACTTCAGGCAAAGAAACGCGTTGAGATTACCTTCTGTCTATTACAAATGTTCTTTGAAACTGCTCATTTACATCGAATAAGTTGAGCATTGCTGCTTAGACCTGCTACTGTTTGGATTCTGTTGATAATTGATGCAAGACTTGATACAAAGACTGCCAACTGATGAATTTCTGCAGAGCATTTATTATATGTCTTATTTAAAGAAGATGTCTGGTGAGCATTTTCACTACTAGAGTGTTTAATTACACATATCTCACCAATTTTTGGGTGTCTTTTTCTTCATTGTTCACATTCACATTTTTTGGAGTGACCATTCTATATTGGATTTATTCCTTTGGTGGCGTTTTATTTCCTCTATCGCTTACTATATTTTTGGTAAAGCACTATTGTGCGCTTTTGTCTTTTGCGCTTTTTCTCATAGGATTTTTGTCTGATACACTTTGAGGTGGATTGTGGATTCCCCTGCACATTGAAGAGAAGAGCTGCATATTTTTGGGACTTTATGTTCGACATTATTCACATTTTTATTTATTGATTCATTGTTTGTTTAGCGCTACCCAGTTCCTTCCAGTATTTACTGGTCTTTTTTCACAACATGCTGATTCCTCTTTCTGAAATCTAATATAAGGATGAAAAATATTTATTTTAATTTGTATTAAAGGGACTTTGGGACTAATCATAGTTTTGATATTTACTTCTTTTCTGAAAGAATGTTTTGTGTTACATCACATGTTATATAGCGTAATATAGTAGCGCTATATAAAAAAGAATAAATAATAATAATAATCACAATTTTACAAATGACAAAGGCACATCAGTTTGACCCAAAACTAAATACTGTATTTTCTCATGTAATTTCCAAGTTAATCATATGCCTAAATGTACCTAAAGAACTTGCAATGAATGCTTCCCGTGATTCTGGGATTGTAAGCTACATGAAACCGCTAGACTGCAACATAAGGAGTGATGCCTATGGATGCAGAAGTTTGCTGTATAAAGAGTGACTGTTAAGAGTACTTTTTCTATGACTTTTTTAAGTTGATCTGACTTGGAATACATTCTGTCGTATGATTTATCCATGAACATTTCAACAATTTGTGTTAACATGACATTATACATAAGGGAATGGAATCCATGCATCTTGCCATCTGCTGACATCTTCATACATGCGCTAAGGGTAGTCACAAAGCTGTAGGATTTTGCTGTTAGGAGCTACCCATGGTAACCCTGCTTGGATTTTTTTCTATGGTCACTAAGAGGATCATAGAATGGTCTTACATAATCATAAGATGATCAAAATGTCCTACCATATCACCCTGCTTGCTCACTGCTTTGTTTCTTGAGTCAATTTCAGAAGTGAGAATGAAGAAATTTCCATAGCAACACACATTTTTAATTGTCTCTGACATTCTTCTTATAAAAAAAAAAACAACCCTATTTGCTTTTGCCAGTTGATTGAACGTCACTGCTTTAGACTGTTAAAGACTCTGTATAAGAACTTAATATACAGAGGGATTAACAGAAAAGCAATAAGCCATGACATGATTGGCAGTTTCTCAGAATTATAGTTCCCTATTTACAAAAGTTAGTAAACCCAAAGCCTTTTAATATGCACTCCATTATAAATAAAAGAGAAGAAGCATCTTTGGAGTCAAGAGGGAAGGAGGTAAAGCTGCCATTAACCAAACAATGCTTGAAAAATGCAGACACTGTCTTTCAATCAAACATCTGGGATTTTCAGAAAGCTTTATAGTAACCAATGAGACAATTTAACAGTTTTCTCTATAATCCCAGCTGTAAAATGTGAGTATCGCTCTGCAGAACAAACAGATTGCAAAGGGGAGTAATTAAAACTATTTTAAGTTTATAAGACTAAGAAAGGGGGCAATTCAGTTGGATAATATCTTTTCACACATGGTGAATTTAATAAAAAGAGTCTTAAATTGTTCTAAAGAGAAGCATATATCAGGAGTTGATATGCACAGAGACCATTAAAGAAAAACAATGATAGCTTTAAGCAGTAAAATGCAGATATATATGTAAATGTTTTCATATCTTCATGGCAAGTTAAAGAGACTAAAGTCTCCCAAAGATTTAGACAAGAAATAATCTGCCTTATGTATATTTTAACAACCCAGAATTGCACTGGTCCTAAAACATTGAAGATCTGTGCATTCATATTGGTCCTTCACAGCATTAGTGTCTCGATCAGCCTGCTATTGTATTTAGGCCATGCCCCCACTAAGAGAGAAATTCTCAGCTATTGGCTATGCCTCTGTTGTGTTTGCTACAGCCAATAATTATAATCATGTCTAGATTTAAAAGGCCCATGGGTCCCAGTTCCTTTGTTTCACTGGACCTTCCTTGGATCTCTCTGCACCTATAGCTACAATGCCTCTCTATTTGTTGATATACAATACTTATAGAGAAGAAGCCAGTACAAAAAAGAATGTTGCTACTCAACTGCATATGTTAACATTGTGCAGAATAAAACAGGATCTGACACAATCTGAGTATTGGACAGCTCAAAAGGTTTAGATTTGTTCCACCATCTTCAAAGCAATTGCAAATGCATGAATTGCATCTTATGTTAGACTAGATATATTAAGTTTCAGTTTTGAGATTAAAGTTATTTTACTGTATTATTTCATCCTATCAATCCAAATAGGTATGTATGTATGTATGTATGTATATTTTTTATTTATAAAATGCCACAAGGTTACGCAGCACTGTACAATCCAGTAATAATACAGACAAGGGTAAAGTGCTGAACAAAGAACAACTGAAGTAAAATACAAACATATAATCAAGAAAATACATCACTCTAAGTGCCAGGTCATGATTGAAACCAGGGGATAGAGGTTCCTGTCCCATAGAGCTTACAATCTAAATAGGCATAGATATAATACATTTAGTGGAAGCATCCAAATTTTTTCCTTATATTTACCTAACTATGATAAAGTAGTTACTTGTCTCTATTTCTAAATAAAAATCTCCCCATTTGTTTAACCACCTGTCTACCAAAAATTTATCTCTCCCCTAGGGACATACCAGATCTATTCCACTGGAAACACTTTGGTAATAAGAAGAATGTGCAGCCTCTTACTAAGGAACTATCTTAGGTTAAGCTGAGGATCACATCAACTTCTGAAACATTTAAGATATTTTTTATGCTTTTTGAAGGGCATACTTCACATTCAGGCACACATGAATGCTGTAAAAATATCATACATGGATCAATTTCCTGTTTTTCTTTAGCAACCATAAACTGAACCTGATTGGTCCACCAAACAGCTTTTCTCACAGCAACTGTATCTGAGAAAACTTTTGGAATGATCATAAAAGTTTCTACCTCAAGAAGCAAATCATTTCACAGTTTAATCAGTGTACACTATTCAAGATATCAGTCACATCTCTAATATGAAGATCACCTCATGTGGACTAAGGATGCTAGTTTGGAGATATACTGATGACATTACTGACCTCATGAAGTTCTCTATTACTGCACATATAAAAGAATACACCCAAATAGCTTTTTTCCCAGTGGTGATAGATGCAGATAGATAGATACAGATAGATAGATAGATAGATAGATAGATAGATAGATAGATAGATAGATAGATAGATCGATACTGTAGATAGAGATATAGATAGATGGATAGATAGATTAGATAAAGGAATGAAACTATTATTATTTACAAGAGTGGTTAACATGATTTGGGCCAGAAACAATGGTAGTTGTAAAAGAAAAAATGTCCCATAAAGGTCTGCCTTACTTCCTATGACACAAAAATACTTTGGGAAATAAGACAAAATATTATCTTACAAACAATCATAGGAAGCTGGTGCTTATATTGAAATAATTATTATTAATTAGACAATTTAATTTAAAGTAATCCATAGTTTATTAATCAAAATAGTCACAAAACATCTTTTTAGAGATAAGCTTTATAAATATTTTATCTTAAAAAAGGTAATTACTGTCTAAAATTCATCAAGTGGTTATTTTCTAAACAAATTGGCTCCCTTTATGGAACAAAAGCATTTGCAATTTTGACAATATGTTGTATGAAAATAAATCAATATGTGCCTCTTTCGATGACGGTCGTTTGCCTACCAATGGTGCAGTGCTCCCCATTCCATCCGTCTTTGCATTCACATTTTCCATCTTTGCATGTTCCATGTTCTGTACAGCGAGGGTGACAAACTCGTTGGTCACATGCCACCCCAGTCCAACCTTCTTCACAGCGGCATGCTCCACCAATACAAACACCGTGGGTGCCACAGTCCACTGAGCATACTTCTGTAAAATATAGAGATCATATCCATACAAACTTGACAAACACAATGAACCTAGGATGTTATTGTTTCTATCACTGCTTTTTCCAACAACAATCCTTAATAAAGGTTTAACTACAGGAATGCAGGGTTGCTTTCAACAGAAAATAGTAAGTCAGGATGTAAGATATACTGTATATGGGTGAGATTTACTGATGTACTAATCTTTAACTTTTCACCTGGAAATTGGGTGAAAAATGGCTGAAAAGGTTGAAAATAGGTTTTTTGCCTTTTCCCCCACTTTTTTGGCCAAAAATCAGGTGAAAAATGGCCAAAAAGGGCAAAAAAACAGGTGAAAAAGGTAAAAAAAAATAGTTTTCGACTTACAGTAAGTAAATTTCACCCATAAGTTGAACTGCTTCTTAGAGAGAGATGAGACAAGGAAGATCACTATCCCTTCTCAAAGGCAAAACTGTAGTCTCATTCCGAGCATCCATTGGCACTTGTAAATCAGCTGAATGAGCTCCATTGTTTTGGGTTGAGTTTTATTTTTTTCTATTTAGGGCTTCCTTATTTAATAAATGACCAGCCAAAGAGGCAAAGCAAAACACAAAGCAATACAAATCAGGGAATCAGCTTCAGAGACAGCGTGTTTACATTTACAATGTAGAAATAACTGTCATGTCAAATTAAACAGTGTTTTTTTTTTCTTGTTCTATGCTACTGGGCCTTTAAGAAAAAAGTACAAAGTTTATTTAATTTTACAGTTAAGTAGAACTTATTTATATACCGTGAATTCCTTAGTGTTTAATGATTTGAGCATTTAATTTAGTATAAAGTGAAAATACAGAGAACTTTAAGCTGGTTTTATATATATGTATATATTTAAAATAGATTTTTAAAAAATGACTAAATCTACCCTTCTACATCTGTATATCAAATTTAAAAAAACTATTCCCAAAAAAACAATCGCCTCAAAGTAAGCTGGTAATAAAAAAGGGTATTATGGAGTTTATATACATGGCAATGTTATACTCCTCTCCCACAAAACAAGCTAACCATTCTAGTTACTGTGTGTAAAGGAAAATCTATTCACTAGTGCTGGTGTAAGCAGAAAATTCCTGGATGTTGGCATCACTAGGGAGCTGAGGTTTCTGGTTTAGTTATAAAATAGGGTGGGGTATACAGTAGTTAAAGCATTGGCAGCAAATGCATTTTTGATACAAATACACCTTTGATAAAATGATAGCGAGGACTATAAGAAAGTATCATTATATAATTGCATCATACAACACTGTATCACTCAAAATCCAAAATACTAGGAAAAAAAAGCTATGCATTTCTATAACAATATTACTTTTTTACTGCTTTCCACAGAAATCTATGCAATAAAATATCTAGTTTTAAAGTTAATTACATGCCTGTAAATGTTTTGCTATTTTTTGCAAATGGGAAAGTAGAGCGTGTGCTAGCAGAGAAAATCCATTTAAGAGAAATCTGCTTTAGGAAGATATGGACCGTTAGAATAAGATAAAATCTTTCTACTTCTTTTCCTTTCCATAGTTTTCTCTACTCTTCCTCCATTCTAAGCTTCAACTCACTGATGATTTTTCTTTCTCCTTTTTATCTCTTAATCTCTGCCATTTTTATTCATTGCCCCTCCTACCATCCGCCATATGTTCAAGCAAGAGATTCCTTAAAATGTATCCAAAATATAGATTGTATTTTTAATAAATTCATTTTGATTGTCTTAATACTAGATGAGCTAGATTGTTACCTATATTTGTAAGTCAAAATATGAACTATACCAATAAAAAATAATAATTCTGCCCTACTTTTTTTTAAGTAAATAATCAGAAATGATATTTAAACAGAAAAGGCGTTCAACAGAATTGTTTAGATAAGGAGTAATCAACAAATAATGTGTTCTTACCAACAGAGCAATCAGGACCCATCCAGTTAGGATCACAGCTACAAAGACCTGTGTCTGTGATGTATGTTCCATGTCCACTACATTGATCTGGGCATTGCGTTCTTGGTAGCTCACAATTCTGGCCTCCCCAGCCTGGACTGCAAAGGCATTCCCCATTTACACAAACACCATGGTTTGAGCAAGTTGGTTCCATACAATCAACTAGAAATTCAGTTAAAAACAAAATATTACTACTGCAAAATATTCATTGGTAGAAAAAAAAAATAGTTATTTTTATGGGGAGGGGATATCATTTAATTATGTACAACATATTGTTAACATTAGTGACTTCTGAAAAATGTATTTTCATATATTAATGAAATAGTCTGCAACCACTGTTATTTAAAAAGTGCCTGAATTTTAGTTGAAATAGTCCCTGCTGTTATTAGAAGAATGTTGCAATCTCTCTACAGTATGACTTCCAATGTTCAGTGGGAATCTTCTTTTCACTCTTGTTTTAAAAAGACTGCAGTGTGTTAGTTACATCTAAGGGGGTAATTCATCAAGCAGCGAAGTGAGCTACGATGCGTTCGGCTCACTTCACTGCTTGATGAATTACCCCCTAAATTGTAATTTGTGTTGTGCATGAAAGACACTGAAACTCATCACTCAATCTTGAATAACTATATATGTTGCTGGAAACAATGTCCCATAGTATGCCTTATCAGTTATCACCTAATATTTCAACATTTTCTCAAGTCTAAATTCAACCATTTAGGGTGATAATGGGATATAAAAATTCACATAAATTACTCTGCACATTATTACACAACTTGTTCCTGTGGCCATTACGTCAGTTAGTTTAGCTTTTCTGCCACAGCACTTCCTGGCAACAATTGACTTCTAATCCGTCAAAGACTTTTAAAACATAAAAACATAGGAGGGAGGCATATGAATTCATAAACTGAACTGCCTATACAATCAGTTTAGAATGCTGCAATAGAATATAAATGCATATGCAGTGGGAAGGTTTTCTAAAGAAACAGGGTGGTTTGATGTTACAAGCATGTATTATTATTGTCCAATGAGAATATTTACTTTTAGTATGCTGTTTAAGGAATTGTCATCACAGAAGAGCCTCATTATTTTATATCCAGTGTACTATTTCTAGAAAGTGGGATTTTGCAAAGGCATCTACATTCACTTCATTGGGCCATCTGGGGCAATTCATGAATATGTTCAGTATTCATGTATGTTTAGTATTCAGTATTGAAACTCTCCCATCCATTTCAATAGAGAGGATAAAGAGAATGTACATTGAAGAAATAACAAATGATCTTGTACTCAAGGGACATAGCATTCAAGGATGTTTTCTTGCTTAGGGGAAAAGCCACTATAAGGTTTAGTTTAGCAGAATAATTAATAGGAATGAGTAAAACACCAACAATCAGGAATGTTATTACTTCAGCCTTAACAACAGATATGTAAGTATTAGAAAATAACATTTTTAGGAATATTCCACACATGCTTCCAATAATAACCTGTTTAACTCCTGAATTAGTAAGGAAAGACATAAGACAATAAAATACCTTGCCCTCACAGCATCCATTAAGTGTCAAGACTGCAACTGATTGCAAACAGATACAGGGAAACTTTGTCATTCCTTTCCTTTATTCCTACCAATATATGAAAAGGTGAGAGCTAAGAACCATGTTTATTCTGTGTATGAGGAGGTCATTGTAATGTAATCCCTAGTTTCTGATTTCTAGGATACCGTATGAATATGTTCAGTATTATATTATCGAAAATGAAAACTACGGGGGTCTGTTTATCCATAAACAAAAGAAGCTATGAGAAACACATTACAAGTCAAGAATTTAGCTTAAAAAACAAAAACAAAAAAGAATAATATGTTTAAATTAATACCATGACAATTCAAATGGAATTTGTTCTAGCATCAGTGGTTCATTATAATTCTAAATTCTTAAAAGAACAATCCAGTCTGATTAATAAAAAGTAATGTGTGCTGTAAATGCATAATACATTTTTTTTCTAATATACATAGTCTTTTATGTGAGGAAAGGTATTAATTGTTCCATCTGTGTAGCAGTACACAGCTCCTTCTGTGTTTACTTCTTGGTTGGAATCTTTTGCCACTGACACAACGGCGTCTCAGGAAGGTCAAAATTAATAGTTAATGAATTACCATGGGAAGTTACTATACTTACAGCTAATGGTGTATGCTGTCAGTAGCAAGCGCTGATATTGAGCATGAGAGAGACATCAAACCATATTAAAATAAAGTCAATATTTCAGCCCTTTCTTTAACAATTGCTTGTGCTGGATTAACTACACCTTTCAGAATTAAAAAAAAAATGGTGGATGACAGCTTAAAGGCTCTGATTGGTTATTTAGCATTATCCAGCCTGTCAGTCAATTCCTTAACCTGCTAAACAGGAAGTGGCTGAGAGAGGGAAGCAGCTTCAGTACCAAACTGGTGCTAAATTGTGAAGGGTGGAAATAAATAATTTATATGACAAAAAGCATTTATTTAACTTTTATTTAACAGTGTCAAACAGACAGCAAATAACTATTGGTGCCTAAACTGTTCTTTTAAGCAAGCAATTTGTCCTATCTCTGCATTTGTCCTGCTATTATCTCTAGAACTGAGGTGTCTCCATCTAAAAGTGCTGTGAATGTAATCAGTAGGATCTTGACCTTTAAGAATAATGATTTTTTAATCTTGATCTGTTGCTCTGAATCTGAGTCTCTATGTAGATTTCCAGTCATAAAATGCTCTGTGCCTCACAGTAAATAGTCTCTTAAGAACCATACTAAATCTAAACTTTATTATTAGTTTTCAAAACGAAACTAAATTACACAGCACCCCACATTAGTTTTGGCAATAAATAAAACCTTATGTACACAGTATTTCTTTAACACTCTAAATATTGAGGAAAGTTGGAGCGACTGTGTAATCTTTAGAAAGCATGATGTTAGTGGTCAAAGTCTTCTCTGAATCATATGTACTGTAAGCGTCTGCTAAACCATGAATTTCATTAATGAAGTTAAATGTCATTGACAAATGACTGCACTATAAAACTGGCAAGTACAGCAGTACTAAGTTAACCTAATTTGTCAATTTCATTTATGTCCCTACCAAAACATAGTGCGAAATCTGACAAATGTTCCATTTCATTTTCCTTGCAAATCTGTTATTAGAGCAACAGTGTTTATGCAGCAGAAAATATAGATCATATTGATTTCAGTGCCACTGTTATTTCAGGTAAATTGTTTGAAGATGTAGCTGTGATAAATATCCAAACTAAAAAAATCAAACTTAGATAAAAAAATTCTGCTGCCTCAGCATTTCCAATGTAAATTTTCCACTTTTTAAAGGGCATAGGAATGACAAGTCTTTATTGTTTTGGTAGGCTAGCCAGTGCAATGAATTAGTTAAGTTTATATTACTGAAAAATAAGGTATTTGCTTGGCTAAACACTAAGGGAGTAATTCAGAATACTCCGAACTTACCCTCCGATGCTTCGCCTCTGTTCGCAGACACTGTTATGCGCTCGCTGATGTGCTGCGCCTGGACATCAGCGAACGCTTTAAAGGGATTCCAGTCTCGCGAGGCGACTCGAGTTGAGACTCACTGAGACTGGAATCCCTTTAAAGTGTTCACTGATGTCCGTGTGCAGCACATCAGCGAGTGCATAACAGTGTCTGCAAACAGAGGCGAAGCATCGGAGGGTAAGTTCGGAGTATTCTGAATTACCCCCTAAACCACTTGGGTGCTATCTAATGTGGGCAAACACTAATCACTTGCTGTATTTAGATGAAAAGAAGTCAGTAAATTCCATAAAAGTAAACAGATTTGTAGATGTAAGGCAATCACTCCTGCATATACTGTGTAATATGGGGCCAGGCAGGGGTATACAGTATGTAAAAAACTTGAGCTTATATTAGGTCAGAATAAAATGCTATAACCCCTTCATCTTTAATATTTTGAATTCTATTTCATGAATCTGATCATTAAATTCCTCCAGGACTTTTAATGTCCTTCTAAATGACAACAATGGGTACATACAGTAAATGTGTACTAGTAAATATCTCTGTAATGAATTAATTTAGTGACCACAAATTATGAGAAAACTAAAATAGGCTTTTTCTTCTGCATTTAGTAGTTGAAAAACTTGTTTAGTAACTGTGCCCCATCTGAGTTGAGGAATCCCAACATAACAAAGTAAGTTCATGGGCCAGTCTGATTCATTGCAATGGGTTTTAACTGTGCTACATAGTTATATTCATAATGGAATCAGACACAGCTATAGCACTGTAGAATTTCACAAGTGTTAGTGTGTTACAAAGTTCTTTAACCTAATCAACATAAGGCACATCCAGCAATTCAGTATTATAAAAGGGAGATAAATAAATTTTACCTTCTTCACAGTTTTCTCCTTTGAATCCTGGAGCACATACACAGATTCCTTCTATGCAAGAACCATGACCACCACAAGAAGGGTCAATACACTGACTGCTGGGTATGTCACACTCAGCTCCCTTAAATCCACTGTAACATATGCAGGTCCCTTTTGAGTACTGTCCATTGCCGCTACACAGAACTGGGCAAGCAGCTGCAAAAAAACACAAAAAGACACCTATAGAAATTCCTTCCATGCACACATTTACAGTATCTCCAAGTAAAGTTATTAAACTGATGCATTTGTTGTTTCTAGCAAACTAGGTCATATATTTAGTAATAATGATGCCTTCATTCTTATTGCTGTTCGTTTCACCCCATTTAAATGTACTTATTTATAAAAATGTGAAACGAGAGTGCTCAGTTTTGCATTCGACAAATCATTAACGATGGCCATGAAACTGCTAATGTGGAGCATTTCAACTGTGCTAACTGTTTCACAAATAAAACTTTAAACTAATTATCAATAATAATCAATTAATTGGACTACTAAAACCAAATCAGTCTAATGAATAATAGGGGCTCAAGTTTGGGACCCTAGTTTGATTTCCCACCCTGAAGGAAAACTAGAACACAAAATTGGTATAAACACAAGATTTAGTTAAGGCAAAAGGACTTTTATTATGGAAGCTTTATATGTATCAAATCTTGTATGAAAAATAATATCACAGCAAACAATAACAATGTCAATATTTCAGTTATAACATAGCAACACAACAAATTACACTAACATATCCTACTTCCTTTAGATATGTTTCTCTGAAATAACTACTAGACTTCAAATTTATTTCCTAGCAAGTTATGGAACATTAACTCAACTACCAAATGTTTATATGGGTCAAAAACTTATTTATTCACTGAAAAACCCACAGCCATTACATCCATATGGCACAGCAATATATTAAGAATATGCATTGGTAGGCCCGTAGATCTCATCTCCTTGGGATCCACAGATCACTATCCATATCAAGTTGTCCCTTCATGTGGTATACAGATTCTCAAAAGATCACTTTGAGGCTCACCACTTTTATACCTTTGAGCTAAGCATTCAGCCAACGTACTAAATGTAAATAATTTTATTTTTTTTCCCCTTCTTCAATTTGGGATTATGTCAAAGAAACATAAACAGACCTTCCTCTCTAATTGCTAATGGACATACATGTGATATTACTGATAAGAATGTTCCCTCAATACTTGGAGGAAACACCCATGCCCTCCCATCTTAAATGTACTTTGAAATGTCAAATTTTGAAATGTCAACTCTTATATAAACACACAAACAAAATAATGTAAAATAGCAGATGAATTATAAAGTAATGATTTAAAATGACAGTTTAGGTTTAAGATGGAGGTCTAGGTTACTACAGTACTTATAATATTAATAGCATTACATGTAACCTGGGTACATTTATGTTGGTGAACTCTTTAGAAGTGGAAAAATTTTAACCAATCCACTGCCTGGTGGGTGTGTGAAATAAATGAGGTAAGTCTACACACAAAGGTATTTTGCATTATTTTTAGTTATCGTCACTCTACTACTATATAAAGAGTATGTACACTGAAAAAATAATATTTTATCTTGCACTCAGAGGACATTGAAGGTTCTTTGTTTTTGCTGTAGTGAGCAGGAACACTGAGATTTAGTTTGGCAGAATACTTAATAGACATTAGTTAAAAGCAGACCAAAAAAACACAAAATGATGCAGCGCTAAAAATAAAATTAAGAAAAAAAAAAGTGTTCATCAAAAAAGAAGGAAATAAGTGTCCTTGTGTATAAATTGCAGCTCTTCTTTCAAATGGGGAGTATTCTCCAACTCCAACAAAAAACAAATGAGTGAACAGACCTATGTAAAAAGATAAAGCGCAAACAAAGCACTATGCTGATGTGTTTATGTGATCTGGTGAGCAGTTAGCATGAACATGTACTGTGTCACTGTTATTAATTCACTATATGTGCGATTTTTGTGGTGTTTATTCTCAATATTGGCACCAACACGCAGAGCAAAACTATCTCGGGACGTTTGGTTCTTTTTTTATAAGCAATTTATTTATTAAAGTGATATTGCACCATAGAGTGTTTTGTTTGCGCTTTTTTTGTTGTGATGTTATTGTACTTGGTTTACTTTGGATCCTGTACTTGTTAACTAAGGCTAATGTTTTTCACATATAGTTTTGACAGGTGTATTTAAACTTCTGTTAATTTTATATTTCTCTAACATCATCTAAATAGCATTTATGTAAGAGGCAAATAACACGTATAAAAATAAATAAATAAATTAAAAGTACCAAGGAAATGATGAAGAACCTTATGTACCCTGATTTCCTACATATGTAGCTAAACCATAGATTACATAAGACTAACTTCAGTCACCAACCAATTTGAATGTAGCAATGACATGCCAAACAAATATAAGAAAGTAATCCCTAATCATCTATACTTTCCAGATAAGTAGAAGAGGTTAATCTAAGGTTTCCAAAAGGACTAAAAACTCATCAGGTGTGTCAGATCTCTGACATTTAGAATTTATGAGAGGGAAACCACACATACTGAATTAAGCTCTGAAGTATGTATGCCTTAATTAATCTAAGGTGAATTTAATTACTTGAGTTAAGTGGAAATCGGGTAAAAAATGATGCAGTGCATGCTGAGATGTGCTAAAAACACGACATATGAGTTAAAGCAATCTATAAATTAAAAGTGCACAGATGTTTTAATTAAACCCAGGGAAGTTAACCAAGATAGCTTTAGACTTTTAAGTCTATGATTAATTCAATTAATTTAAATACCTGTAGAGAAAAGATTGCTCTGTTTTGTGAGTTATAAACATTTTAGTAGCTAATTATAAAATCTCTTGTGGTGAAGGGCCAAGTTGCAACCTTTACTGCTGCAACCCTACAGCTGTACGAAACAGCTCCTAAACATAACTCCAACATAACCTAAATGTACTGGCATGACATGATCTGCTTACATTAAGCAAAAGTCAGAGTTGATTGGTACAAACCAGTGTATCACCAACCAGGGTGTATCAGTGAAATCTAAATACAGGATGGTTCAAAGGTATACACGTGAAAAATTACAAAAAGGTGGTTGGGAATACCATCCTGTGTGTGGCATGTTACTAACAAATCTCTGTAGGGAAGTGTCCAACATAGCTGCAATTTTGAAAGTCAGACACTGGATGGCATTCCCAACAACTGTTTTCCATTTTTCTATTTATTCAGGTGTCTCCATATATTTGGTCAACCTTGTAGTTCATATCTGCTGAGTTACCTTCCACATGATTGCTTCTTATCTTAACCCAGAAGGGGATCTATTTTGTTTGTCTCAGACACTCCTCAAACTTGTGATTCATTTATATTCTGTTGCTAAAGTCTCTGTAATGACACGGTAACCATCCAAATTAGTGTCACGAGCAGCGCTTGCAGCTGATACGCTGCTCGTGAACTGCCGGCAGCTGTTGCCGGCTAGTGCGGGGAGATGCTATTCTCCTTAGCACTTCCAGGTTTTCCTCCAATCCGGACCCGCTGATGTCACACCTGACATCAGTGGCACCAGATTCAAAAGCGGCTGAGCACTGATTCTCAGTGCTCTAGCTTTTTTGTCACTCTCAAGATTAGTTCTCCTGCTGTGTGCTGCTGAGAACATCTCCTGAACTGCTTGTACCTTGTAAGATGTTGCTTCAGCTTCTCCTGGTTACTGTTATGTGTCAGCTCTTCAGTCAAGTTGCTGGAATTCCTCAAGTCAGCTTGTTTCAGTCTTCTGTCTGTTTCGGATACTCTCTTAAAGGTATAGCTCACTCCACAAGATCCAGTGAGTTAAAGTTCAGAAGTTCCGGACACCACAAGATCCAGTGTGTTAAAGTTCAGCTATTCCGGACTATTCAGTGTCTCAGCCAGATGCCACCAGTGGGGGGTTAACCCAAGGGCCGTGACCTGGGAGGTGCCTGCAGCAAAGCCCAGTACCCCCTTGCAGGGGTTAGAGGCGAAGACCTGGCTCTCCTTAGACTCCGATCCTCAGAGTTATCGGGTGTCAACCCCACTGTGGTAAGAGAATCCACTTCCTTTTGTTTGTACACTTTTGTATCACCTGTTGCCTGTTCCAGTACACCTCATTACCTCTAGAGGTGTAACAGTGGCTGGGTGCTCCAGTTCCTTCAGTGGCATTCAGTCCCATGGTTCCCTGGTTTCCCTGCACTTCAAGTTAAGTTTCAGCACGTCATTGTTAATTATCTCAAAGGTCACGTTAAAGCACCCTCTCGCACGTGACAATTAGACTCAAGTTATTACGGAAAGTATGGCTACCCTTTCCAAGGATATATTCAATGGAAAAAGTTTATTTTGGTAAGTATCGATCAAAACAAATCTCGCGATACTTACTGCGAGAAACTTCCGGGTGTTCGCCCGATTAAACTTGGAAAAGCGAAAACTAGCTTTTCCGAGTATATTCAGTTTTGCCCTCAGAGTTCCTAAAGTAATACCCTCAACTGAAGGCATCAGATATGGTCTAAATAGGATATTTCATTATAGTTTTACTAGTTTATCTTTCAATAAATATTAATAAAACCCATTTAACCCTTTGACTACGTACCCCGTACCTCTCACGGGGTAGCTTTGGGTGGCCAGAACTACCTACCCTGTGAGAGTTACGGGGTACATAGTCAAAGGGTTTCAGCGCTACACCAGGTGTTTTTTCGCCAGTGTAACGCTGGAATCGCCAAGGGGAGAGACAGATTTGTCTTTCCCGGTGGCTAGGGGGAGGCTCATGTGACCCGATCGGTCACATGAGCCAATAGAAGACCGGGAGTACACGTAATCAGTACTTCCGGTCTCACTTCCTGATCCCGGCCAGCAGGCAGTTCTGCAGGTAAGTGTGGGTTAGGGCTCCACATGGCCCCCGGACCCCCCCCCACATTACCC